>ML777978.1:595272-609516 GCA_009831015.1 Picea engelmannii
GAGTAAAGGTGCGAGGGCGGTGAAGGAGGCATAAGGAAAGGAGAAGGGTTATGGAGAGGGGATTCACTCATGCATTCGAGGAGAGAGGGATTTTTTGAAGCATTGGGACAGAGTTAGTTGACAGTGGGATTTACAGTGCACCGAGGCTGAGGGGTTTTGGGCTCGGAGGGCTAGGACATCCATTGATGTCCTAGGGCTAGGCGTACTAGTCGGTAGGGTGGCTGGTTTTGGGGTGTCTTTAGGAGCAAGCTGCTGCGGATAGGTTCAAGCGAAGGGAGCGACAGCATCAGAGCGAGGTATTTAAATTGTTATGTAAATTATGCAAATTGTTATGTAAATTGTTATTTTATTTATTGAAATATGGGAGTGAATATGCTAGATTAAATAAAAATTTAGTAAATTTCAAATTTACTGTTCTGTTTTATTTTCTGGTAGTTTAATGAAATCACGGTCTCTACACTCTTGCCTTGATGAAGGTGGCTTGAATTGAACTTGTGTTGGTTTCTTATCCACTGAATCCTAGGCCTTCATATTTGGGCCTTTGTTGAGCTACAATGGGGATCTGAATCCGTTGGTTTTCCTTGCCTAGCCCTTGGCCATCATAGCCCATTTCCCTCATGAGCATGGAATCAATTTCTCTAGTGTGCTTTTCAAATTCATCGAAGGTCTCTTGAGGAATTGGAAAGTGAATTTACCACGCTTGACTTTGTCATGGTGCTAGCTTCTGTAGCGACAATGGAAGGGGCTTGTTTGGTCGCTTGGACTGTTGCTTGTAGTTTCTTTAAGATGTCTTCCTTTGCTGCCAAATCCCAAAATAACTAAGCAGTCACTTCATTGAACCTCTCATCTTTCCAATTATCTAACTAATTGAAATTCTCCTTCAATTGCAAGAGCTACAATATGCTCCTATCTAATTCTGCCCTCATGGTGGTGAATGAGTCTTGGCGTTTGGCAAGTTCTTTTTCCAGCTCATCTGCTTTCTATCTTCAATACCAACTTTCCTCCTGGATTACCTATTGAAGTCTCTCAACTCTTCCAGCCTCTCCCTCTTCAAGGATTTGCCCATGCCAACTTCTTCAAGGTCTCTATTTAACCTACTTTGATACCATATGATTTATAAATGGTAGACTTGTGGCTTGTCCATTTCACCAACACAGACTCTATGAAATAAAATAAAATTAGTTATCTACAATTTAAAATAGGTTGAGATCATGCCTCTTCACCTATTTTTTTTTAATGGTTACAATGCTTAGTTCGAAAATCTAGCAAAAAAAATTGGGCTAGGGGAATGCCAACCAATGGAAAGCAAGTCTACTCTATTTTAGATTTGGTTCACTACTATATCAATGCCAAAATGAAGTAGAACTTTGTGGTTTTCTTTCAATGTGCAGACACAACACTTGATAAACCATGGATTAGCCCATCAACGTAACATTGCCAAGAGGAGAGGGTAACGACCTTGGCAAAACGAAAAGTGTGCAAAAAAAAAAAACATTTCCCAGAGGAGAGGGTGACGACCTTGGCAAAACGAAAAATGCCTAGCAATACTAAAAATGCCCAACAATCCACTTGACTCAATTAAAACAATTTAACCTATTAAGGGAATTGGGTCTCAAATAAAAAAATGTACTATCAAAATAAACTTTAAAAGAAAACTATCAAAAATGTAGTATCAAAATAAACTTTAATCTGAACCTTTTATTTAATTTTGAATAAACTAGAAAATTGAAACATTTTAAGTACCAAGCCAATATTAAGACATTTATGAAGTATAATAGAAGAGCTTAAGGGTGGTTAGATTTATGATGTCATGAGTCATTGTTTTGAATTTTCTTCAACAAACTTCACATAATTTCATTGCCACTTGGAACTAAATGAAATGCACATAAATAGATTTGTCTAAAGAAAATAGAAGCAATTTGAAAACAATTTGCTTCTTACTAAAGACACCACATAAATACAAACAATTCGTTTATTTATTTACATTCAATTTGTTCGGATTTAATTCTTTCTATCTTAAAAGTTAATGCAAGTCATTATATGCATTCATTCTATATCGTATAGCTACATGACATTGTGTTTAACTATCTTTAAGTGATGAACAAATCTAATAAAGTTTCGAGGCATCTCTCAAATTATTAGTCCCTGTCGCAGGCATAGAGGGACTATAGCAATCGATAATTCGTTGACCTAGTATTAATTTGTTCGTCGACCACAAATATTTGCAGAATATCTAATGTTGGAACTAGGGAACAAAAAACATTTCTTTTTATATAATAAAAAGTACCATGTATGTCATGATATGATTGGATAATAGATTGGAGGTCTTATTACTGGCTTCGCTATTCTCAATGTTTTATATGTGAGCATATCCAAACTTTTTGATAGTATACCGTCTTTTTGAATCATATATTTTTTTATGCATTTTTTGAAGCTGAATTAATGCTAGCATTAGTTCGAATGTTTTTCTTAGCATTTTCTGCTAGCTAAATTTATCCCAATGTTTGATATGTCAGCGTATCCAAGGTTTGTATATTTTTTATTATTATTAAGTATTTAACGTACGTAAATCCTGCCACACGCATTCTTTCCTAAATGTTTACACAATGCGAGGCTCTAGGACGGTTCTGACAACCTTAAATGTTTACCTACATGACTCAGAGCCTTAAATGTTTACTTAACATGTATATCACGGAAGAGACTGGACATGAAAAATAAAAATAAATTTGAATAATTAATTGAATAAAATTTAACAAAACATTATCACATATTAATAATGAATACTCTATTTAATATTAATATTACGCGATAGATATCATAAATTTAATTTATAGTTTATGAATGAAAGTAAATGGGTGGGTTGCAAGTTGAAATACATGTGGTATCTATGCATAATTTAGTATTCCTGAATTAGTTTTATTTGAAATTTATCAAAAAGTATTAATGTCTTGTACATCAACGAAGATTCACGGGTTCACATTTTCCATTTTTCCATTGATATTCTATAAATTACTCAGTCTCATGTATATGACGGAATTGTTGGGTGCAAAATGTATATGACGGAAGTGTTGGGTGCAAAATGTATATCATGGAATAAGCTAGACATGACAAATGAAACATGTGAACCCGCGACTCCGTCAATCTGCAACTCCGTAATTGTTGGGTGCAAAATGAATATGGCGGAAGTGTTGGGTGCAAAATGAATATGGCGGAAGTGTTGGGTCCAAAAAGTATATCACGGAACAAACTGGACATGAAAAATGAAAAATGAAAATAAATTTTACCTTTATTATCATAAACAAAATCAAAATTCTAAATTTACATTTAAAAAAGTTAAAAATAATATTGAATAAAATTTAAATAATTGTTCATACTTGTTGGGTGCAAAATCTATATGGCGGAAGTGTTGGGTGCAAAAAGTATATCACGGAACAAGCTAGATATAAAAAATGAAAAATTAAAATAAATTTCATCTTTATTATCATAAACAAAATTAAAATTCCAAAATTCCAAATTTACATTTAAAAACGTATAAGTATATGACAGAAGTGTTGGGTGCAAAATGTATATCACGGAACATGCTGAACATGAAAAATGAAACATGTGAACCCGCGACTCTGCCAACCCACAACTCCGTAATTGTTGGGTGCAAAATGTATATGGCGGAAGTGTCGGGTGCAAAAAGTATATCACGGAACAAGCTGGACATGAAATATGAAAAATTAAAATAAATTTTAAACAAAATCAAAATTCCAAATTTAAATTTAAAAACGTATAAGTATATGACGAAATTGTTGGGTGCAAAATGTATATGACGGATTATCATAAACAAAATCAAAATTTCAAAATTTCAAATTTACATTTAAAAACGTTAAAAATAATATTTAATAAAATTTAAATAATTGTTTATACTTGTTGGGTGCAAAATGTATATGGTGGAAGTGTTGGGTACAAAAAGTATATCACGGAACAAGCTGGACATGAAAAATTAAAAATTAAAAAACAATTCACCTTTATTATCATAAACAAAATCAGACTTCCAAAATTCCAAATTTACATTTAAAAACGTATAAGTATATGACGGAATTGTTGGGTGCAAAATGTATATCACGGAACATGTTGGACATGAAAAATGAAACATGTGAACCCGCGACTCCGCCAACCCGCAACTCCGTAATTGTTGGGTGCAAAATGTATATGGCGGAAGTGTTGGGTGCAAAAAGTATATCACGGAACAAGCTGGACATGAAAATGAAAAATTAAAATAAATTTCACCTTTATTATCATAAACAAAATCAAAATTACAAATTTACATTTAAAAACTTATAAGTATATGGCGGAATTGTTGGGTGCAAAATGTATATGATGGAAGTGTTGGGTGCAAAATGTATATTACGGAACATGCTGGACATGAAAAATGAAACATGTGAACCTGCCACTCCACCAACCCGCAACTCCATAATTGTTGGGTGCAAAATGTATATGGCAGAAGTGTTGGGTGCAAAAAATATATCACGGAACAAGCTGAACATGAAAAATGAAAAATGAAAATAAATTTTACTTTTATTATCATAAACAAAATCAAAATTCCAAAATTTCAAATTTACATTTAAAAACGTATAAGTATATGACCAAATTGTTGGGTGCAAAATGTATATCACGGAACATGCTAGACATGAAAAATGAAACATGTGAACCCGCGACTCCGCCAACCTACGACTCCGTAATTGTTGGGTTCAAAATGTATATGGTGGAAGTGTTGGGTGCAAAAAATATATCATGGAACAAGCTGGACATAAAAATGAAAAATTAAAATAAATTTCAGCTTTATTATCATAAACAAAATAAAAATTTCAAATTTACATTTAAAAACCTTAAAAATAATATTAAATAAAATTTAAATAATTGTTTATACTTGTTGGTGCAAAATGTATATGGCGGAAGTGTTGGGTGCAAAAAGTATATTACAGAACAAATTAGACATGAAAAATGAAAAATTAAAATAAATTTCACCTTTATTATCATAAACATAATCAAAATTTCAAATTTACATTTAAAAACGTATAGGTATATGACATAATTGTTGGGTGCAAAATGTATATGATGGAAGTGTTGTGTGCAAAATGTATATCACGGAACATGTTACACATGAAAAATGAAATATGTGAACCCACGACTCCGCCAACCCGCGACTCTGTAGGCATAGAGGGACTATAGCAATTGATAATTCGTTGACCTAGTATTACTTTGTCCGTTGACCACAAATATTTGCAAAATATCTACTGTTGGAACTAGGGAACAAAAAACATTTATTTTTATATAATAAAAAGTACCATGTATGTCATGATCTCATTGAATAACAGATTGGAGGTCTTATTGTCGGCTTCGTTATTCTCAATGTTTTATATCTGAGCATATCCAAACGTTTTTATAGTATACCATTTTTTTGAATCATATATTTTTTATGCATTTTTTGAAGCTGAATTAATGCTAGTATTAGTTTGAATGTTTCTTTTAGCATTTTCTACTAGCTAAATTTATCCCAATGTTTGATATGTCAGCGTATCCAAGGTTTGTTTATTTTTTATTATTATTAAGTACTTAACGTAGGTAAATCCTGCCACACGCATTCTTTCTTAAATGTTTACACAACGTGAGGCACTTGGATGGTTCTGACAAACTTAAATGTTTACCTACATGCCTCAAAGCCTTAAATGTTTACTTAACATGTATATCACGAAACATACTAGACATGAAAAATAAAAATAAATTTGAATAATTAATTGAATAAAATCTAACATAACATTATCCAATATAAATAATGAATACTATTTTTAATATTAATATTACACAATTGATATCATAAATTTAATTTATAGTTTATGATTGGAAGAAAATGGGTGGGTTGCAAAAAATATTAATGTCTGGTACATCAACGAAGGTTCGCGAGTTCACATTTTCCATTTTCCATTTTTCCATTGATATTCTATAAATTTCTCAGTCTCATGTATATGACCGAATTGTTGGGTGCAAAATGTATATGATGGAACATGTTGGACATGAAAAACGAAACATGTGCACCCGCGACTCCGCCAACCCGCAACTCTGTAATTGTTGGGTGCAAAATGTATATGGCGGAAGTGTTGGGTGCAAAAAGTATATCACAGAACAAGATGGACATGAAAAATGAAAAATTAAAATAAATTTCACCTTTATTATCATAAACAAAATCAAAATTCCAAATTCCAAATTTACATTTAAAAATGTTAAAAATAATATTGAATAAAATTTAAATAATTGTTTATACTTGTTGGGTGCAAAATGTATATGGCGGAAGTGTTGGGTGCAAAAAGTATATCACGGAACATGTTGGACATAAAAAATGAAAAATTAAAATAAATTTCACCTTTATTATCATAAACAAAATCAAAATTCCAAAATTTCAAATTTACCTTTAAAAACGTATAAGTATATGACGGAATTGTTGGGTGCAAAATGTATATGACGGAAGTGTTGGATGCAAAATGTATATCACGGAACATGCTAAACATGAAAAATGAAACATGTGAACCCGCAACTCCTTAATTGTAGGGTGCAAAATGTATGTGGCGGAAGTGTTGGGTGGAAAAAGTATATCACGGAACAAGTTGGACATGAAAAATTAAAAATTAAAATCAATTTCACCTTTATTATCATAAACAAAATCAAAATTCCAAAATTCCAAATTTACATTTAAAAACTTATAAGTATATCACAGAATTGTTGGGTGCAAAATGTATATAACATATTATCATAAACAAAATCAAAATTTCAAATTTACATTTAAAAACGTTAAAAATAATATTGAATAAAATTTAAATAATTGTTTATACTTGTTGGGTGCAAAATGTATATGGCGGAAGTGTTGGGTGCAAAAAGTATATCACAGAATAATTTGGACATGAAAAATGAAAATAAATTTCACCTTTATTATCATAAACAAAATCAAAATTCTAAAATTCCAAATTTACATTTAAAAAAGTATAAGTATATTACGGAATTGTTTGGTGCAAAATGTATAAGACTGAAGTGTTGGGTGCAAAATGTATATCACGGAACATGTTGGACATGAAATATGAAACATGTGAACCCGCGACCCCGCCAACCCGCAACTCCGTAATTGTTGGGTGCAAAATGTATATGTATATGGCAGAAGTGTTGGGTGCAAAAAGTATATCACGGAACAAGCTGGACATGAAAAATGAAAAATTAAAATAAATTTCATCTTTATTATCATAAACAAAATCAAAATTTCAAATTTACAAAAAACGTTAAAAATAATATTGAATAAAATTTAAATAATTGTTTATACTTGTTGGGTGCAAAATGTATAGGGCGGAAGTGTTGGGTGCAAAAAGTATATCACGGAACAAGCTAGACATGAAAAATGAAAAATTAAAATAAATTTCATCTTTATTATCATAAACAAAATTAAAATTCTAAAATTCCAAATTTACATTTAAAAACGTACAAGTATATGACAGAATTGTTCGGTACAAAATGTAAATGACGGAAGTGTTGGGTGTAAAATATATATCACGGAACATATTGAACATGAAAAATGAAACATGTGAACCCGTGACTCCGCCAACCCACAACTCTGTAATTGTTGGGTGCAAAATGTGTTATCCTCGATTTCTAGGGATAACTAGGAGATCATGTCTCGAGGCCCACAGGTCCTAGACATGAAGTACCAAGAGAAAGATTGACCTGAGCATGGCCCAGGAGGGCCCATCTTTCTTCTTCTTCATCAGACTTGTCTTGTCAGCAGCAGCAGCATCCATCACCTTCGGCTTTGACTTGTATCGGAGAAGACTCTTGCTCCATGAGGTAATTGGTCCAAGTATCATGGTATGTGTCATTTTTTATCATTATAACCTTTAGATATATGCATCTTACTCCTTTTATCTCTGACAACTGCTTGGATCTTACATTAACCCACTTCACCATGGTTGGGGGGATTAACAGGGTGTCCTAGCAAGCCTGTACCCATAGGTTTTGGTTTGCCACCGGGGGGATTTCTGAAGAGCCATCATCTGCTCCCATCATATCATCACTTTTACATATTATCTCCCACTCATCTATCCCATTCCCCTAGTCCGAGCATTAGGATAATCTGTTTGTGGGGTTGTACCTTATCTTGTGGGAAGAAGGGGCTAAAGGCCCAGAAGGTAAAAGCAGTCGGTAAAAGATAAAAGCCATAAAAATGAAACCTAGAGATGCCTCACCTAGGGATCCCGGAGAAGACAATAAAAGGCCTCTCAACAAGAAACAAGAAGGACCCGAAGAAAAATAACAAAACAAGACCTAGCCAAGAGGATAGGGGGTCTCGTCACGAGCCAGCCTATTATGTTCATGGGTACCTAGCAGTATGACATTACCATTATCTGGTTACCACGCCAGGGCAGTGACCTTTGGTTGCATGGCTAAAGGAAAGGGGGTCTCATCACGAGCCAGCCTTATCATCTCTGTGAAAGTGCTTGTGGGTAACACTGTCAGCTATGGTCACCATGCCAAGGCAGTTTCCTCTAGTTAGTCCTTGGAATAAAAAAGAAGAAAGCAAATAAAGAAAAGAAAAGAATAAAGGCAAGAAAGGGCTTGGAAAGAATTGCATCTGTGATGGGTACAGCTCGCCTTCTACAAAGGCACCCACAGGTAATATCATGCATCCCTGTCTTTCACTCTACCCGTATGTTTGGACATCCCTTGACCACATCACCTCATTTTACATGGCTTGGATGATACCCCTTGGAGACTTTCCTCTCCTTATGGATACTAGCCCAATATGGTGTTTTGTCCTTTTCTTCGAATTTGTATTGTAGGTCTCTGTAATATCTTTGAGCTATTGAATGATATATCAGCGTTTTTATGCACATGTTTGATAACATTAATGATGAAACGAAATTGACATTGTTATGATCCCTGTGACTAATGAGCTCATGGAGAGCGAAGTTTCTGATGTGCAGGACCATGCCCGACGGATAGGTGCGAGTTGGACCAGTACACATGGGGAGATGATTAGTTCGGACCTCCATGGGGCTGAAGAGCCTATCAGATGGTTGTTGGGACCCCATTAGGGGCAGAGACAAGATAGTGCTTGATTGAGCTTTTGCACCTGAGAAGAAAAAGGACGTTCCATCCGGGACACTTTGGTTGAGCCCAGCCCAGGGGGCTTGACCCACTTCAGGTGGAACATTTCCCTTTGATGGCCCAGGACGTCACCTAGGAGCCACTGACGCCACCTTGATAGTGTGGCAGTTTGACAGGGTAGTTGGCACGTGTGGCAGGGTTTGGAGGCCCAAAGAGGGCCAACGTTTGTCATTTTGTGCTGCATTTGCCCTAAAAAGGGGCCAATGTCTCCCTCGGTAGGGCTTAACGTCTTGCTTATGCTCATTTAGGGCTTTAATTTAACAATTAAATGTAAAAACAATATAATTTTGGTTTGTAGCCTTGTCGGCTATTTTTTAATGACCTATTTTAATTAGAGTTCATGATACAGTATATATTGAGGAGTTTTTCCCTCATTCTGACATAACACACAACTCACTCTCTTGTGAGATCTGATTTTTGCGCCCTAGTTGGGGTATTTCATCTTTTATGTGAGGCGCACTTGTTGGAGGAAGGATTTTCTTGGCATATTTGGCATTTCTCTTGAATGAAGGTTTACAACTAGGGTTTGCATTGCTATTTTTTCATGATATGTAAGTGTATTTTCTGCAAAACTTCTTAATTGAATGGTTGTAGGCTTGTATTCTTGCATTTATAATAAATTTGTTGATTTAAAACCCTAGGTGACAAACACATAAGTAGGTCATTGTTTCATGTCCCCTAAAAGAGAAATATTCAGCCATTGAAGAAGGAAGGAAGAGCCTAGCCTTTGCTACACTCTTTTCACTTCTTCCCCTGTGCTAGTTGTGCTTTTAAAAGGTTAAGAAGAAGGAGACGTCCCAGGCGTAGGTTATCTACACCTAGGGCCGTCCTACTTCTAGGGTTTGGTGATAGGGTCTTGCCATTGCAACACTCTCCCTCACCTTACTCTCTTGTCTTGACTTATCCTTTATGCTAGCTGTTTTGCCAAGTTTGACCTAAGGAAGGAGGAAAGAGCATGAGGCCTTGCTTAAGCAACACCGGAGTGAGCCTCTTTCCCCTAGGGTTTTGATTCTAGGGCCCCGCCATTGCAGCACCTTAGAACCCTTGTAACACCCTGTTTCCCCTAGCTTATAAATATAACTGGACTGGCCAAGAACTATGGAAAACTTATAAATGTGAATATGTGATGTAAATGGACCTTGAGGAGGAGGTCAATGAATGTGAATAACATTTTGAATTTATTTCAGGACTGCTGAGAGGGGATGTGCAGAAAAAGAGACCACAATGGCGGTGGAGGGCACCTGGAAAGGTGGCATTAACTTCCACCAAGAATTAATACCGTATTTGGACTCCACTCGCCCGGAGAACCAAAAGCAGCTCGCTAGCCCTGAATTTAATGCCTTGCAGGCTGGCAGGTTGATGGCTTAATGAGGGATGGGGAGGTGAACCGCCTATCCATAGAGCCGTCAGGCCTGATCAGCACGAGGGTAACCGCGCCACACGCAACCTCGCAAGAGGATAAGGCGTGGGGAAGAAGCGATTGGAGGAGGCAGACGCGAGGGGAACTCTGGCATTACGCAGAGTGAGTGATAGTAGAGAGGAAGGATTGCAACCTTCGCTCCTGGTCACTGGCAGACAGAGAGACGCAGTCTCACAGCATCGTGGTCTCAGCTCGGGGGGTGGCTAGTGGTAAATCCGCTGGGAGTCGCTACGCCTACGGTTGGGTGGAAACGGGCACCCCTCTCAGCAGTCGCACCCACTTCTGATGTTATTTCTGATAAGTGTCTTTCATATTGCATCTTGAAATTCATATCCTGACATATATGCTCATAAATTGTGAAATTGTGAACGATTACAGTATAAGAATGTCTATGCAATGTTTTGATAAGAAATGTTAGATATATGTTTATAACAGAAAGACCATGCATGGCTTATGTTGATAAATGAATTTAATTATGCATGAGTTGAACCAAGTCAGACTTCTAGTCCATCCTCGGAAGTTTATTTCCCTTTGTCTATCTCCAAGAAAGCCCCGGAATAGATCTCTTTGCAGAGATTCCCTCCTTGGAAAGGTTTACCAAGAACCTGGAAAAAGGACTTGAATGTGCAAGTCTTAATAACCCTGTACGAGGAGGAATGACCCTCTTAAAATTCTGAAGTAGCAGCGTAGGGATAAGTAACGAATCGACGGATGAGATCCTGTCGGAAGACCCATGGTCATTCACGACCGTCAGATTGACAAAAGTAACAAGGGCGTTACATACCTTCCCCTTTTTCTCTCTATCTTTATGAATAGCGATGAAATCGGGATAGTAGACCCCCCCCCCCCTAAGGTCCATGAGAACATTTGGACCGTTGATCTTTCCACATCCATGAAGTAGTGGAAGAATGCACGAGGTGGGACAGATCTGAGTCGTTAGATCGTAGCTAGAAAAACCCGACAGCCTTTGGATCTGTTAAGAGATGCATGAGGGTTAAACCTTCGTGAACAGTAGAGGTAAAATTCCGACGAGAAGGTTGACACATCGGGATATCGGAGTTCTCGAGGTCGAGAACGTCGGGGCATTTCAAGCCCCGAAACAACAAAATGATCTGGACCGTCCGTTTGTGCAGACACGTGGCGGGAATCGAGAGCCCGTCGGTATATCGGCTACCAGGGTTTTGAGTTGACAGAGAATTTCTATCATCGGGGTATCAAAAACTCTGAAATCACGAGATTGGATCAAGGTCGTCTATCAGCTGAAACACATGGCGGAGATCCAAACCATCGGGGAAGTCCCGATAGAAAAGTCAATAGGTGCATCAGGGTTCGGTATTTTGCGAGTCCTAAGGACAAGACTTCCGGAGCATCAGAAGTCACGAAATCGCGAGAGACGATCAGGACCGTCCATCTTGAGGAGGATGCGTGGAGGAGATCAGAGCATTCAGGAGGTTTCCCGAAAAGAAGGTAGTCCATCGGCATTTCGGGAGTCAGGGAATCGGGAATCCCGTGGATAAGAAGTCCTTGCAATTCGGAATCACGAAGTCCGAAATTTCGACAAGGAAGGGAAAGCTCCATAGTGGGGGCCAGCTGTCAGCATAGCAGAGAATTGGGATTCGAGAGATTGGCAGTCCCGAGAACAAATGCATTTCGGCATTTGAAACCCCGAAGTCTCGATAGAAATCAGGGATCGTTGGTTTCATGGGCGATCACAGTCGTTGATCGCGCTAAAGGCAAAAAAAAAAGGGGGGGTTATTAACTGACGTCGTATCGAGAATCGGAGGATCGCGAGTCCTGAGGACAAATGCATTTCGGCATTGAAAAGTCTGAAACCCCAATAAGAAGTGTGGTTGCGGTCATAGAGGGAAGGTCATGTGTACCAAAGGTCTAGCCCGAAGGGCTAGCCGAAGTCAGAACGCATCAGCTTTTGGAAGCCCAAAACCCTGAAAGGAGATAAGGCTGTGGTCTTGTGAAATAGTGGTCATATGGGCCAGAAGTTTAGCCAGGAGGGTTAGCGCGTAAAGGGGCGCATCGGCAAATCGGAGATCGGGAGTTCGAGAGGACAGGAACTCTTGTCATCAGGAATCACGAAACCCCGAGACCCGAAATTATCATCGGGGAAATGTCACAGGCGCGTGAAGAAGAGGCCGTGACAGGGAATTAAGGACCTATGGATTGGGTTTGGCATTTCGCTGCTGTGAGCTTCGGGGATTCTCATTGTTGAGAAATCAACGAAAAAGTTTGATTTTAGGTAGTGGGTATGTTACAAAGTGGTATCAAAGCATGGTTACAACACTCGGCCTGATTGGGCTCATGAACGAGTTGCGCATAAGCTCCATTCGAAGCACTCCTACGAGGAGTAACCCCCTAACTTGACTCTCTTGTCCAGGATTAAAAAACTTGAAAAAATGAGAACCCGACTGTGTATGCATGTGAAAGAGTTATAAATTATGCGCAAATTATAAAAATGTATTTACCTCTTGACTAATATCCAGCGTTTTCCTTTTTCACACTAGCGGACGATCAGTCGTGGGAATTTACCGACATAGAGAATGGTGACTCACCAAGAGATGGGAGAAGGCTCCCACAATAGAGGCGAAGAGTTCGACGAAAGAAGAGCAATAGGAACCCCTCCAGACCTAGCCGAGACTGTGAGGAGTCTCATGGTTGAGTTGCAAAGCTGCAAGGCCGACAACGAAAGGATGATGAAAGAACAAGAAAAGCAAACCGAAATTAATGCAGTTTTACTGCAGAGCTTATCCGACCTACAGCGACAAATGCAGCATGAACCTGAGATGCAAAATCATGGCCGTATCAGTGGCCATACTGAGAGAAGCACGTCAAGAAAGGTCCACCCCAGAGGTAAAGGACCAGTGTCAGACGATTCCACTGAGAAGGAAGCTGGCGATTTAGAAGGCTCTTCCAACAGCAGGACCAGTTCCTATTCTCAAAGAAAACAGAAGAAGCAAAAGACTTCCAAGAGTCATAAATTTGAGGAATTCAAAAAGGCTAAACCTCCCTCCTTCGACGGTGAGATAAAGAAGGGAGAGGAGGTCGAGGCTTGGCTACTTGGACTGAAGAAATATTTCAGAGTCCATGATTTTTCAGAGAATTTCAAGGCCCGAGTGGCCACTTTCAATCTGAATGGAAAGGCTTCCATCTGGTGGGAAGACCTTAAGAATATGAAAGGGGTCCGCGAGGAGGACCTGTCTTGGAAATGGTTTGAGAAGTACTTCCGGAAGAAGTATTTGTCGGAAAGATATTTCGACGAGAAGGCTAAAGAGTTCTATGAACTCAAACCAGGACAACTTACTATGGAGGAATATGTCAACAAATTCCTCGACTTATTGAGATATGTACCCTACATCAAAGCAGAGAAGGCGAAGGCACAACGCTTCATCAGTGGGCTACCCAAGGAATACCGGAACCGAATCGAATTCGACGAGCCAAAGACCTTAGAAGACACTATACGAAAGGCAACATATTGTCATGAACAATTTGGAGATCGAGCAGAATCTCGTGGAGACTGGAAACAGAAAAATGGTTCGAGATTTCAGAAAAAGGGGAGCAAATCCTTAGGATTTAAAAACTACAAAAAGAACCCCAGAATGAAATTCCCAACCCGGAGTGTACTC
>ML777978.1:635636-679445 GCA_009831015.1 Picea engelmannii
CCTAGAAATCGGGGATAACAGGTTCAAAATGTATATGGCGAAAATGTTGGGTGCAAAAAATATGTCACAGAACAAGCTGGACATGAAAAATGAAAATTTAAAATAAATTTCACCTTTACTATTATAAAAAAAATCAAAATTTCAAAATTCCAAATTTACATTTAAAAACCTTAAAAATAATATTGAATAAAATTTAAATAATTGTTTATACTTGTTGGGTGCAAAATGTATATGGCAGAAGTGTTGAATGCAAAAAGTATATCACGGAACAAGTTGGACATGAAAAATGAAAAATTAAAATAAATTTCACCTTTATTATCATAAACATAATCAAAATTCCAAATTTACATTTAAAAAGGTATAGGTATATGACGGAATTGTTGGGTGCAAAATATATATGATGAAAGTATTGGGTGCAAAATGTATATCACGGAACATGCTGCACATGAAAAATGAAACATGTGAACCCGCCACTCCGTAATTGTTGGGTGCAAAATGTATATGACAGAAGTGTTGAGTGCAAAAAGTATATCACGGAACAAGCTGGACATGAAAAATGAAAAATGAAAAATGAAAATAAATTTCATTTTTATTATTATAAACAAAATCAAAATTCAAAATTTACATTTAAAAACGTATAAGTATATGATAGAATTATTGGGTGCAAAATGTATATGACGGAAGTGTTGGGTGCAAAATGTATATCATGGAACATGTTGGACATGAAAAATGAAACATGTGAACCCGCAACTCCGTAATTGTTGGGTGCAAAATGAATATGGCGGAAGTGTTGGATGCAAAAAGTATATCACAGAACAAGCTGGACATGAAAAATGAAAAATTAAAATAAATTTCAACTTTATTATCATAAACAAAATCAAAATTCCAAATTTACATTTAAAAACGTTAAAAATAAAATGGAATAAAATTTAAATAATTGTTTATGTTTGTTGGGTGCAAAATGTATATGGCAGAAGTGTTGGGTGCAAAAAGTATATCACGGAGCAAACTGGACATGAAAAATTAAAAATTAAAATAAATTTCACCTTTATTATCATAAACAAAATCAAAATTCCAAAATTCCAAATTTACATTTAAAAACGTATAAGTATATGACGGAATTGTTGGGTGCAAAATGTATATGATGGAAGTGTTGGGTGCAAAATGTATATCACGGAACATGTTGGACATGAAAAATGAAACATGTGAACCCGCGACTCTGTAATTGTTGGGTGCAAAATGTATATGGTGGAAGTGTTGGGTGCAAAAAATATATCACGAAACAAGCTGAACATAAAAAATGAAAAATTAAAATAAATTTCACCTTTATTATCATAAACAAAATCAAAATTCCAAAATTTCAAATTTACATTTAAAAACGTATAAGTATATGACGGAATTGTTGGGTGCAAAATGTATATGACGGAAGTGTTGGGTGCAAAATGTATATCATGGAACATGCTAAACATGAAAAATGAAACATATGAAGTTGTCACTCCGCCAACCCACCACTCCGTAATTGTTGGGTGCAAAATGTATATGGTGGAAATGTTGGGTGCAAAAAATATATCACGGAACAAACTGGACATGAAAAATAAAAAAATTAAAATAAATTTCACCTTTATTATCATAAACAAAATCAAAATTTCAAAATTCCAAATTTACATTTAAAAACGTTAAAAATAATATTGAATAAAATTTAAATAATTGTTTATACTATTCATTAAGTAAAAAGTGTTATAGCAATATAAATTACTATAAATCTTGGTACAATGTTATGATATTGTATAAATTACTCAGTCTCATGTATATGAAGGAATTGCTGGGTGCAAAATGTATATGGCGGAAGTGTTGGGTGCAAAATGTATATCACAGAACACTCTGAACATGAAAAATGTGAATCCGCGACTCCATAATTGTTGGGTTACATGCATTATGTATTAAATATTTCATGTACTATCAAACTTAGATACTAGGAATCTTCGTTGAAGTATGAGACATTAATAATTTTTTAGAAATTTCAAATAAAACTAATTCGGGAATACTAAATTCTGCATGGATACCACATGTACTGCAACTTGCAACCCACACATTTACTATCGTTCCAACCTGGCAGGGACTACGCTGTCATGCAACACTTGTTTGATTTGTTACTTTTTCAAAAAATTTATATGAATTATTAAGATTTTTATGAATTAATGAAAAGTATGAATTAAAGAAAAATAAGATTTTTATGAATAAAGGAAAAATATGAAGTAATAAATAATAATAATAAATTATGTTTAACTAAATGAAAAATATGTTTAAATAAGAAGAGGAAGAAAATATATATTACTTAAATGTAGTTTGAGTTTTTCAGTTTTTATGAAAAAACAAAAAACATTTATAAATACCCTTAGTATATACACTATCTGATTTATATGATATATACGCTAATATGAATATCATATGAATTAAGATAGAGAGTTTATGCTTGAAGCAAACACAATCATTTTAAGGAAAACATTATGAAATGTTTTATCTTCATAATATTTAGATGGAGGTTGGTTTAATTGTTAGTCATAATAACAATTGGTAATCTTAGTTAAAATGGAATTGAGGATTGCACGATGACAAACTCTGCCTTGAAAAAGTTGATTCTGTAGAATTTCCTGAGGTCCTATGAGGCTGCCACCTAAGGTCTATCCTTGATCTTAGTATGGCTCTAAGTTTCAACTGTATGACTGTCTTTTTTTGTTGTTTTAGGACAATAAACAATCATCCCACTTTCTGCTCAATGTTTTGAAGGTTAAGTGTTCTTTTAAGGTGCCCTTGCAAGTGTTTTCTTATCTCAATGTTAGCACATGCAATATAACTTAAAACACATAACACTACCTTTAGATATTTAACTTTAAAATGTTGATCTACACTTCTAAGCATGCATAAATTTGACACAGGTATTTTTGGTCAACATGACCCTGAATAAAACCCCCCCGGGGAAAATCAGTTTGGGATATATGTCTATATAATGATGATCAAAGCAAGAGATACAACAAGTAATACAATACAATGGAACCTGTATACATAGCAAGCTCCTCACGAGCCTTGCCACAAGAACCAGAGAGAGATGTGCCCAAGCTCAGGTGCGCCCTCTCCCTTTGTTGCCCTCTGCACTGAAATGACGTGCTCTAGCTCCTCTTTGACCCAATGAAGAAATCCCTCCACATGAATGTGCTCTCTTGTGTTGCCTCTCCACTGAAACTGTCAGAACTCGATTCCTCCAAGCAGGTCTGCTACCAGGTATCTGTCAACCCACTCCACAGGTGCGCCCTCCTCCTAGCATATATGATCACCATAAAATAATATAGGCCAAAGCTGGATATCTATCACCATGAAAGCATGCACCCTCCCTCTATCCTCATGCAACTGACCCCATCTCAAGGCCCCAAGTCCTCCTCTGCTGGTGAGCAAATGAAGGAAATAAATTCGCCCTCCTCTAAGAAAAGCGTCCCTCTCCATATAACATGATCCCTCCAAGAAATAGAAGCTAACACTCCATGGATATGCTCTCCATGCAGGTTCAAAGTACCAAGAGTTTCCTCCTCAAGCTCTCAAGGGTTTCTCTCAAACCCTCACCAAGTGCGTCCTCTCCCTCTTTGAGAAATGCACCCTCTTCTCTTCTCCAAAACTCACAAGTGAAGAATGAGTCTCAAAAATACACTTTAGCCTCCTTTAGCCTCCTTTGGCCAAGCCCTAAAAGATCAATGGCCTAGATCCAATCTAGCCAAGTCTAATCAATGGGTGAGATCTCATCCAAAAATCTCATTAAGGAAACCCACTTTCCTTAGTTGTTTTATCTCTATTAATTCACCCACATTGTGAATTAATTGTCACTTTAATGACTTAAGTGACATATTTCACTTTTGACTTAAATCTCCTAAGTCAAAGTGAAATTAGAATCATAAAGTAAAGTACAAGGGTAATAGTCTTCCTCGTTTGTGCTTAGAGACTCGTAAGCACATGGGGACCACTTTCCAAGGTACCCAAATCTCAACACTCCCTCTTACCGAGGAAAGTGCTCGTCACCACCAATCTGGTCCCTGTAGAGGACATGGTTGCCTCCTGGCATATGCTTGGTGAGTATGGCGTTGCACCCTGATCACTGAAAGTGGACTTTGTCACAGATCTGCTCAATTTGTGTGATCATTAATGGCACTGACTCTCCATCTATCCAAGATCACCTAGATCTCGATCATCACACCAAGATCTCCACCTTGGTCTCCCACCAAGGATTTCCACCTACTCTTGGCATCTCACCAAGAGTCTCCCCCTCTTGGTCTCTCACCAAGAGTCATGAACTTGGCCTCTCGCTAAGTCACCTCCACCTAAAGTGGATCTAGAACCTAATCTGCCCGTCTCAGAAGCTATGCGAGGCTCAAGTCTCCGTGGTGCCCTGTTGCTCCTCCTCATCAACCTCTGATGCACTGAAGTTGTAGCACCAACTCTCTATCTACTCGGTTGCTCTGAAACTGTAGCTATACTGGGTGGACCAGTCACCCACTCTGAAGATGTCCAGGGACACTGAGTCTCATCTCCCTCTGAATCACTGCTGTGAGTCAATCGGTCCTCCTCAACTCTGTCTCCCCATCTAGTGCTGGATGGTGTAATAGAAGACAAGGTAGTCACAAATGCACACTCTCTCACAAACTGATCATTGAACTCTATCTCCTCTACTGTCCCTGCTGACACATCCCGCTGTGTCTTCTTCTTCTTGGGACACTGTTCTGCACAGTGACCCATCTCTCCACAAGCAAAACATCTCACTATGTTCATGTCTCTCCTTTGCTCACTACTGCTGCTGCTCTCTCCTCCCTGTGGTGGGGCCCCAAACTTGGGACCCTGCCGATCTCCATGGCCGGTCTTCTTCTTGCCCTTTATCCAAAGAGCAAGGTCCTCAAGACCCAAAACTGACTGCTGTTGTTGCTGCTGCTGTCCAGAAGCCTCAGCTGCAAGCCTAATCTCCTCCTGGACGAAGTCATCCCACATCCTCTCCCATGTAGGTATGACCTCCCTAACAACAATGCCCTGTACAAATAGACCCCATGGTTTGGTGAAGCTATTCATAGCTTGCTTCACCAAAGAGTCAGGGTTCACAACCTCTCCGATGGCTGCAAGCTCATCTCTGATCTGTGTGTATCTACCAAGGAATGAAGTAACTGACTTATCCTCGAGCATGTGAATGCCCCTGAGTCGGTCATGAAGAACCATTTTCCGGTTCTCATTAGAGCTCTCGTACAACTTGCACAAAGATGCCCACATCTCGAATGCACAAGTCTTCCCAGTCAAGTGCAGAATAATGTGATCTCTCACAACATCACAAATGATCCTCTTTGCCTTGTTGTTCCTCCTCCTGAACTCTGCCACCAAGACGGGAGCAGTGACAGGAATAGGAGGAACAATTGCTTTGATTATGTCCCGTAGCTTGAGGTCCTCTAAGACAAAGACCATCCTCACCTTCCAAGGCGACCAATTTCTAGCCCCGACTAACCTATCCTTCACACGCATCTGAGATACCGACATGTCTGTCACACTGTGCTCACTCTGATGCTCCCAATGCAAAGGAACACTGCCTCACTTCTGTCAACACAGGTGTGAAAAGAGTCAAGCAAAACCCCGACCTCACTCATAATCAATAGGTGTGAAAAGAGGTCGTACTCTACAGCCTCATTCCTGTCCACATAAGTGTGAAAAGAGGCTGTCCACAAGTGTCAAAAATCAGCCCAACAAATCCACCCACAACTGTCCACAAACACTGTAAACTGGTTGTCCAAAATCTGTCCTGAGCTGTTCAATTGACACTAAATGTGAGGTACCTTCAGATCTAAAGTTTACCCACTGTTTTGGATTGTAAACTTGTTGTCCAAAACAACCAACAAATCTGATATAAAAACTCACAAAACTGCCCACAAAAGTGCTCCAAAATCAGCAAGTCTAAGCCACCTTTGGCTCTGATACCATGTAGAGTTTCCTGAGGTCGTATGAGGCTACCACTTAAGGTTTGTCCTTGACCTTAGTATGGCTCTAAGTTTCAACTGTATGGCTGTCTTCTTTTGTTGTTTTAGGACAACAAACAATCATCCCACTTTCTGCTCAATGTTTTGAAGGTTAAGTGTTCTTTTAAGGTGCCCTTGCAAGTGTTTTCTTATCTCAATGTTAGCACATGCAATATAACTTAAAACACATAACACTACCTCTAGATATTTAACTTTAAAATGTTGATCTACACTTCTAAGCATGCATAAATTTGACACAGGTATTTTTGGTCAACATGACCCTGAATAAAACCCCCTCGGGGAAAACCAGTTTGGGATATAGGTCTATGTAATGATGATCAAAGCAAGAGATACAACAAGTAATACAATACAATGGAACATGTATACATAGAAAGCTCCTCACGAGCCTTGCCACAAGAACCAAAGAGAGATGTGCTCAAGCTTAGGTGCGCCCTCACCCTTTGTTGCCCTCTACATTGAAGTGAAGCGCTTTAGCTCCTCTTTGACCCAATGAAGAAATCCCTCCACATGAATGTGCTCTCCTGTGCTACCTCTCCACTGAAACTGTCATAACTCGATTCCTCCAAGCAGATCTGCTACCAAGTATCTGTCAACCCACTCCACAGGTGCGTCCTCCTCCTAGCAGATATGATCACCATAAAATAATAGAGGCCAAAGCTGAATATCTCTCACCATGAAAGCATGCACCCTCCCTCTATCCTCCTCATGCAACTGACCTCATCTCAAGGCCCCAAGTCCTCCTCTCTTGGTGAGCAAATGAAGGAAATAAATGCGCCTTCCTCAATATAACATGCTCCCTCCAAAAATAGAAGCTAACACTCCATGGATATGCTCTCCATGCATTCTCAAAGTACCAAGAGATTCCTCCTCAAGCTCTCAAGGGTTTCTCTCAAACCCTCATCAAGTGCGCCCTCTCCCTTATTGAGAAATGCACCCTCTTCTCTTCTCCAAAACTCACAAGTGAAGAATGAGTCTCAAAAATACACTTTACCCTCCTTTAGCCTCCTTTGGCCAAGCCCTAAAAGATCAATGGCCTAGATCCAATCTAGCCAAGTTTAATCAATGGGTGATATCTCATCTAAAAATCTCACTAAGGAAACCCACTTTACTTAGTTGCTTTATGTCTATTAATTCACCCACATTGTGAATTAATTGTCACTTTAATAACTTAAGTGACATATTTCACTTTTAACTTAAATCTCCTAAGTCAAAGTGAAATTAGAATCATAAAGTAAAGTACAAGGGTAATAGTTTTCCCCTTTGTGCTTAGAGACTCATATGCACATGGGGACCACTTTCCAAAGTACCCAAATCTCAACAGATTCGAATTGGTTGTTATAACCCATCGGGCTTTTCAAAATATATAAGAACATGTGTTTCCTCTTTCAAGTACATGAGTTCGAATCCGAATAGGGGTAGGATGTACAAGGGTAGGGTATGTACACCTTCATAGCTAAGCAGTCAAATCATTGTGCAAAGGGAGTTGCTTGTCCTACAAACAAGTGGGTCTCATACATCAATTTAATGTTTGTTTAGGTTAGAACCTTAAAATTAGATTCTTACACAGACATAAAATTGATGATTGATAAACTAACTAAACACTAAAGCATCTCTTGTGCTTGCTTGATGACTTTATGCTCGACCATCCCATAATATAAGAAGTAATTGATTTGAAGTCATATATATTACATAGTAAATATATTAATCATTGAACACTTCATTTAAATTATACTAATTTTACCATTACATTGTATAAATAGATTAATCACAACACTATTACAAATGCTATGTGTCACTATTCTTCCATTAGAAGATGATCTTATTTATATTAAATAATAATAATAATAATCTATTTTTAAAGTGACAACCAAGTTAGAGACGAAATTGCTATATAATACTCTAACCATACTAATACAATGATTTTATACACAACTCAAAATAATCCCACGAGATTTTACCCTTTTCCATATACTTCATAGTGATTATAGTGTATAAAGCAATTTGAATTGTTCATTGTAGTTTCATTTTGCCAATATTCTAGATATCGATATTTAAAGGGTTTTAGCTTTAAAAAAGCCCCCAGGTGATTATGGTGCATACAGTAGTTTGCATTGTTAGCTAAAGGTTTTAAGATTTGAATTCGGTGGTTTTGATATTAAACCGTGACACGTAAATTTTGAATGGACATTTTACAGAATCTTGGGAGAATGAAGATAACAGCAATGGCCATGGCACTTTCTTCCTCTCCACCTCCACCGCCACTAGCAATGGTCAGTCCAGGGCGGTTATCTTTATCGCATGCACATTCTCTGCAAAGCGTTCAGCGGAGATGGAGATATTGTCCGTGTTCTCTGCAAGCTCGCTACCTTACTCAATTTCAAGTTGCAGCTTCTCGAAGCAACAGACCGCTTTCTTCCTCAAAGACCAAGGTACCTTTTGCAATTTCTTCTTAGTTTTCCATGGAGGCGCAATGCATTCCATGGAACATTTCCTTTCTCTCGTTGTTTGGTAGAGATAAATGCTTTTGTTTAATTTGTCGGGAGCTTCAAACCCGAACTCTGCATTAACATGGTAAACCCTCTTTTGCATGGAGAAGATTCCATAAAATTTGAACATTGCATGTCTACCTGGAAAGTTGAATGCTTAGTCAAACTACTGAAACAGGTGATTTACAGAACAACCAATTTGGGTTTTGGTTTATTATTGCGAAATTTATTCGCAAGGTCACTCCGTGATTTACAGAACAACCCATTTGGGTTTTGGTTTATTATTGCGAAATTTATTCGCAAGGTCACTCCGTTGTCTAAGAGACATATATTCTCTATAGAGTGGGAATTGTGTTCTTATTTGAAATTTGTCTTGGTAATTGGCTAGGTGGTCATGTTCTACGCTTGGACTAAATACTATCTATTAATACCTTCAGGTAATGGAACTGTTGCAGCTATAAATATAGTATATACTCATTTCCTTTGTCAGGTAATGTAACTGTGGTCAATGAAATCAGAGGCTGCTTCTGACTCCTGAGTTCCAAGGGATAGTTTGTTACTAGCAAGGCATACCCAAACTAGAAAACAACATGTCAAGTCCAATTCTTGTATTATTCTTGTTGAAAACTTTCTCACCAGAGAAGGTTTGTTGTGAAGGTGGAATGCATTTATCTTGTTTCAAGTTTCAACCAGGATAACTTACAGGGAAAAGATCCAGTTATCTGTTATCACTAAAAGTACTGGATACTTTCAAAAGAGTCCTGTTTTCCATTTTTGGCTTTTGGTTAATCGAGCATTGTCTTAAGCTCTTCAATGATCAATTGTGTTTCACAAGTGGAGTCTTATGTATACATGTCGGCATGTAGTTTTTTTTAATCCCATTGGATTCATTTTCAAAGCTGGTATTTGGGTTTGAGTCAAAACTACCGGACTTGACTTGGATAATGCCTCATCGAGGCCAAAGAGTTAGAGGTGACTCAGACTCAGACTCAGACTCAGAAAAAACTTAAAAGTTGACTCAGGAATAAAAAAAACATAAAAATATACCAAGTTTCAGAACTTTTTTTTTCTCACTAAGTTGAAAGTTTGTATTGTCCATAAAATACAAAATTTCAATAAATCGTTTCAAAGTACACAGATGATAGTATGATACACCATACCATAAGAGCCACGGATCAAGAGGAGTCGATAGGTCTGCTGGTTGTTTGCTGCAAAACGTGGTCAGTTTAACAAGAAAAATGAGTGTTTTTTTGTTATTATGTATCTTTTATAGACAGGCTACCAAGTCTAACTCACGAGACAGATGAATCAGACTCGCCAAGTCAATCTGACTTGTGTTTGACTTGCGAGTATGAGTCATACTTGTGAGTCAAAATTGTGAATATGACTCAGGGTTGAGTCAGACTCAGAGGAGATGACTCAACTCAGTTTCCTCAAAGTGCAGAGTCAAACTCAGGATCAACTTAGACTCGGAAGAGTCTGGTAACGCTGATTTGCATCAAGTGATGCTAAAAACTAAATTTACATCTTGAAAAATTAAAATTATTGATCACTTTTCAATTAATTATGGAGTTGTATGTGTAGAGTTCTCACATAATCATATTGATATTATTCAAATTTTATGGTGCCTATACCTTGAGGCCCACCCATGGAGGGAAATGACTACTTGGTTATCAACAATTATATAAAAATGAATGAAATGGAAGCCATAAAAAACTAGAGTAATATTGTTGGATGAGTAATCAATGATAATTTAAATGCAAAACTGTCAATATAAGGTGGCTAGCATGACATGAATGGTGGAATACATTTAAATGCAAGACTGCCAATACAAGATGGCTAGCATGACTTGGTACATTTTAATGTAAAACTTCCAATACGAGGTGGCTAAATATTGAAAGAGAATTGGAGGGACAAGTAATGCAATTTACCATATAATATAACAGAAAAGGTGCAATCCTTTATAAACTAGCTAAGTTGCATGAAATGTGGAATACTAGTTTCTGAAGCAAGAATTCCTGGAAATGTGACTCCCTAAAATGGGTACATTGTGGGAAACACGGTATATAAAATACAAAATACAATATATATATATATATATATATATTTCTAAAATGTCAATTATGTGTATCATTCGTATTTTCTTTCAAGATACTGTGTTATTTAAAAACAATTATGTGTATCATTTGTATTTTCTTTCAAGATACTGTGTTATTTAAAAAAACATAACACATTATCTTGGAATAAAATAAGAATGATACACATAATTGACATTTTAGAAAGAGAACCATGTCTATATCAACTCCCATAAATCATTACATGATGCATAATCCAAAATTCGACTTTATAGATGAGCTATACATCCAAAATCAGCCTTTATATATGAGTCTATATGTGCTGAAAATGAAATAAAACATGAGCTAAAGACAAATACAATTACATTTCCATCTCATCTTCATCCTCATCAACAAAAATAGAACAACATGCATGTTCAGTAGAACCGGAGCTTGGATTGGAGGAAGAATTGGACCTTGGACTGGAGGGAGAGGTAGCTCCACTTCCACTTGCATCGCTACCAATATTAAGAGCAACAAGACAAAGTTCCAATTCTGGGCATTTTGGATCCACATCCCAGTCTTTATGAGGCCCACTTGTTTATTCTTCACCCCTGCGAGACACAAGGTGTAGGTTTGAATGCACATATACAAGATCCTCAGCCTTTTGTGATCCCAACCTGTTGCTCTTCATGAATGAATGAAACCATAGGTGCTCCAATTCCTTTTTGCTGATGAAGAGCTTGCTACTTGTGATAGAATACAAGTGACAAAGTTTTGCAAATATACACCATTTTCTCCATGACATGTCCACTATTTAACTAGGTCCATGGTCCTCCTCTCACCCGAAGATGACATGTCTGCAAAATCCTCCAATTCAACAACAATACAAACAAATTCTTCCCTCACTTCAGTTTGAACTTTGTATAGAAGCTAGAAACAACCTTTGGAAGGCTTTCTTCACTCCATTTCCCACCTCCTTGTCCTAATGCAGGGTGTTCCTTTTCCCATTGCTTTGAGATGAGTTCTTCATCATAAAAGTTTGGATTCAAACCATGTGCCAAAGCATGCAATGGAGTGTTAAAACCACTCCACCTCGCAACAATGATGGACCTCACACACTTGCAAAACCAACGTCACTAAAAAGAAAAGTGGGAGCCTCTTGTGTAATAATTTCCACAATTTTTTCCACCATGGTATCCATGCCATCATAAATCTCTTTCAAGAAAGGTTTGTTTGTGTTTGTCTCTCGGAGAAGCTCAAATGCAGGTAATGTGAACTTGAGCAAGAAATTTATCTTGCTCCATCGATTCTTATCAATCAACACCCTTTGCATCATACTTCCCCTCTTTGAATTTGCTTGTCTCCTCTCAACCCAAGTCACACCCAACACCATACTAATTAAGCAAATTTGGCCTCAATAAGGTGTTGCAACATGATGAATTTTGAGGCATATCTTGTCTCAACAACTTTGAGCAACTCCAATTTGGAGTATTCTTGATATATTGTTTGAGACTAGTGGTGGTTGGTGATGAATTTTATGACCACCCTAGCCAGCTTTGTGACCTCCTTATTCTATGCAGTGTAAGCCTCAATCTCTTTCAAATTCAGATTTAAATTATGGACAATGGAGTCCAAATAATATGATTATATCTACCCTCAACAATCAAGCTTGTATCGTTGCAAATAGGTGCTTTTCCATGTTAACTTGCACCACATTTTTTGGGCCTACTTGCTCAATAGCAACAACTAAGAGTTCAACAATGAAATTACTATCTTTTACCTCACCTAAACAATCTTTTGCTCTCAAGAACATTACTCCTTTTGGTGATGATGCAGTGACATTGATCAATGATCTACGCTTTGTATTAGTCCATCCATCTAAAATAATGGAAACCCCTGAGCTACTCCATGAGCTATGAATTGGTCTTGAAATATCCTCAAGAAGTTGCCTCTCTTTCTTGAGCAAAATTGTTATGACTTTTTCATAGTTTGGCCCCTTGAAACCTCGAGGGTCTGTGTTAATTTCCCTCACCAAATCCCACCAATAGGGGAACTAAACCACTTTAAAAGGGATAATGCAAGCATAAATGGCCCTTGCCACTCTTGTCTGAGCTTCTTCTCTCCTCGATTATTGAGCATTCACCAATTTGCTATCTTTACTTGTAGTTGGAGGTTTTGATGTCTATTCTTGAACCTATGCCACCCTCCTCTTCCTTGCTTCATGGACAAACCTTGGTTCACTGCTAGCAACTGAGCAAGTATTTCTACCAATATTGCTTCTTTTCTCTTTCAACTTTTGAGCATCATTATTCTCTTTGTCAAATTTGGCCCCCACCTCTGTATTTCTGGTATGTGCACGAACATCAACACCCTTTACCCATTCATGAAAAATATGGGCCTCGACTCTTGTGTAAGAGCCCTTGTAGATCTTGCCATTATTACATAAATTACACCTCCATTCACATGAACTCTCACTGCCCATTTGCTTGCGCTTGGTAAACATACTTCCAAAGAGGATCGTATTCTTGTTGGTTGCTTGCTCGAGGAGCTCTAGGGACATGAGAAATGACACTTTGAGAAGACATGAATGCTACAAAAACAATAAATAAAACTTTAAAGAGATTAAAACATTTCATAGTGCATCCACTAGTGAGTTATATGTCCTAGTACTTGTTACCCCCCATGCCTAGGGGTAACTAGAGGAGATAATGTCTCGTGGCCCGCAATGGAGAACATGATCCCGACCATGATGATGATCAACATGTCCATAGATGGCAGCCCAACAACCCCCCTCATTCACCTTTACAGCTATAGGTCAACCAAGGCTCATCACATCCAAGCAACCCAAGGTATGGGAGATGGTAAGCCATCGTCACCTTGAGGTATGTTAGTCCTTCTTTCATGCAAAGTGTCGTGCTTAATTTGTCGGGCATGTGGATGACGATCTTTGGTTGAAGTTGGATAATTGATCACTGGTTCGAAAAATTGTGTCAGTTGCCTTGTTTCACCTTGGTGGTTAGCTTCTATACTCTAGTCTCGTGTTATCACCGCCCAAAGAAAAGGGGTACTATTGGGAGGCCCTCACAAGGGTAACCTTTCGTTCCCCACCATATTGTTGATGTATTAGCATCAGACAAGTACTTCCACATAGGCTCGATGTCTAGCATGTGGAAGTCGTCCTTGTAACCTCTTAGAAAACTTTAGGAAGTTCACTTTATGCATCATTAATTAAAGTGAATGTACTTTTGTAATAAATTGAGTTTGATTTATTAAATGCTAAGGTATTTGGCATTAGTAATTAAATTAAGTCCTAGTCGTTAGATTCAAAGTGAACACGAGATTAGATCTTAGTTGTAGATCACTTTAGGAGATCTAGGGTTTTGGACTTAGGGTAAAACTCAAGGTTATAAAAGACAACCTAGGTGAGAGGAGGAGACATAGTGATGGTACACAAAGAGTGAGTGAGCACTCAGGTGTGCAGGGGCAGGGGCCGAGGAAAGGCAACAAGGAGATAGCATCCAGGAGGGCTAGGCTATTGCTGCAGTGTATTTCTCAGAAGGGCCATTATCCCAGGACGTGAGCCTTGATTTTATATAAATAAAATCATTATAGATTTGGTTTTCTCGTGAGGGTTTTTCCAGGGGTAGTTTACCCAGAAATATCTTGTGCAAATGTGGTTGGTTTCCTGAATGTTATAGTATAACAACATACTAGAACATACTATAGCAACAATACCATCTTTAACAACCTACCACTGAAATGCTAAGAAAACATGACAAATGAACACATGATGTCTTTGGTCAACATGACCCTGGAAAAACCCCCACGAGGAAAACTAGTGAGAGAGATAGATATATATAGGAGATCACAAAGCAAGTGTTACAAAGAAAGAATGGAACAAAGGAACCTGATACAAAGTGTCAGCTCCTCTCAAGCTAACCAATGGAATTCTTTGTCCTTGGCACACCCTTCCTGAAGAATGCGCCCCTTATACTCTTTGTGCTTGCTAATGTAGACTTGCGCCCCTCTTGAAATACTTGCTGGTTTGATGTATCCTTGCGCCCCCTTTGCCACAATGGTGTGCCCACTATCAAACACTAGCTCACTCCAAATGGTGTGCCCACTATCAAACACTAGCTCACTCCAAATGGTGTGCCCTCAAGACCATGCCTGCTAGACTTGCGCCCTTCTACACAAGGTGCGCCCTCCTTCTAGCTTGCACCCTCTTCTCCCAAGATGGTGCCCTCAAGTCTTCTAGCACACTTGCCTCTCACAAATGCGCCCACTCTGCAAACAATGGTGCACCCTCAACTCTAGTGCACCTCCTCTCCAAAGCTTGGTGCACCCCTCAACTCTACATACTCAAGCGCCCCTCCTCCATGAAAGCCTTCTCACAAAGCTTCCCTCATGAACAAGTGCACCCTCTTTCTCCTTCAAACCCTCTTCCTCTCCTTCACTCAACTCTCTCAAGTGAAAATGAATCTCATCCTTACTATTTTGCCTCTCTTTGACCAAACCTAAAAGACCAATGGCCTAGATTCAATCTAGCCAAGTGTAATCAATGGGTGAGATCTAATCTCAAAAATCTCACTTAGAAACCCACTTTATTCAAGTTTCCATAGTTTGCTTTATGTCTATTATTAATCCACCCACTTTGTGAATTAATTGTCACTTTATGACTTAAGTGACTAAGTCAAAGTGAAATTAGATCTTAAAGTAAAGGTATAAGGGTAATAGTCTCCCCCTTTGTGTTTAGAGGCTCACAAACATAAGGGGACCACTTTCCAAGGTACCCAAATCTCAACAAGTGTTTGGCACTGAAATTGAGGCAGCCTTTTTGCTGATGATACGCACGATTTCCAAGGTGCTAGGAGACAGAAATTCGTACAGCTAGGTGCAACTGTTAAGAACAAAAATCGAGGACATATTTGCTACCAGAAGAAGGCTGTACAGTACATCCGTACAACAGAAATAGTGGCACGGATTTCGAGGTAGAAATTAGGTGCATTTTTCTGAGGGTCTTTGGCACAGATTTCGAGGAGGTCTGCTGGTTCTGTTTACTAGTTATTGTTATACATTTTATGCTGCTGTAAAACTCAGAATTTTCCTAAGAGCTCAATAAGAAAAATCTCTCCTAAACTGGTTTTCCCCTTGTGGGATTTCCCAGGGGCATTGCCCAGAAATTTCATGTGTTCAATGTGGTGAATGTGCTGCTGTTCATTTATATTTCTGCTGCTGTAATTTTCAGATTGCTTCTTAGTCTCTTGTATTTCTGCTCATAGTTCCAGTAAATGCATGTGGTACCCTTGCTTTATTAGTGAATAACTATAGGAGATTGAAATATTGTGTTGGCTAAGTGTTTGAGATCAGTGTTTTAACGCACAGCTCCAAAAACGTTTCAAAACTATCCATCCAAGCACTAAGTGAAACCATAAAACACCTAATCCCAAAGCTCCATCAATCAAAGATATGCAACCATGAAGAGAGAACCAGGTACCAAGACAATACTGGTATAAGCCACTTCTCATCCCATGCTACTAGTATCCAACCCTTGGAGGGCTAGAACCATCATACATGAACCAAGGTGACATCTTTTAATCAAAATGAACAAGTATACCCATGTGACACCATGATGAAGTAGCAGGCTACATAATCATCAAAAAGTAATACCAAGAGCATGATCATGAATCTACTCAACCAAGAAAAGCATCATCTCCAAGCAAAAAATGAAGGTGTATACCCCCATTCATGAAAAAATCCATGGGTATCATGTCGCAAATCATATTTTGTGATGAAAATCACAAGAATTACCCTCATGTAATATGGGAGGTAACATATAACATCTATTCTACATGCTTAAGGCAGTCCTTCCATGTCTTATTATAGACGAGTATATCGTCAAAGACAATTTTATCGAAAAACTCCACATCAAGGTGTTGGAAACATGTTTCGGCGTTTTAGAGATGTTTCCTTGTATGAATTGCCTTTGAAACATGGCTGAAATGTTTTAGTGGCGATTCAAAATTTTAAAATGCTATATCCACTATTTTAGGCAATGTTTTGGTTGTTTCAACTTTCAACGAGTGTATCAGTCACTAAAATGAAAAAAAAAAACCATTAAAAACTAAAAGGAAAAGAGTGCTAACTCTAGTTTCTTATGAGTCAAGTTATAAATAAAGGTGTTGGGTCTCTCTTAATGATAACCTTTTTTTCTTAGTGTTATTTCCAAATTTGAACTTCATGAATGGTATTTTGAATTGTTTGTCTCCTAGTTTCTTATATATATAAGCTTGAATGGTGGCCTCTTCTACTTGCAATGTTTGTAGGCAAGAGTAATGCACAGTTGCCAAATTTTCTAACTTAAATAATTATTTTCACACATGCCATACAACGGTCTTTTTAACTTGAATAATTATTTTCACATATGCTAATTCCATAGGGAAATATTTTATAACAAATTTTTATTAAAAGAAAATATCACCATTGTTTCTTTACAATGGTATGGGTCAATGATGGTGGTAATGACAATGAGAATGTCAATGTTTCTGTAGTGTAATCTAATTAATGATCCTTAATTTTTTCTTATTAGCTTTCTGTTTATAACATTGTTTTAGGAGATGCCTTGGCACTCCCACTTTGTACCGATATTGGATGTGCATTTTAGTACCTTTGACCTATTTTTGTGGTCTTCGATTGGACGTTGATACAATTATCTTCTTATCTTAAATTATGCACACAACTCTTAATTACAATATGAATGGATGTGTCATGATGGAATTTGGACAGTGGCAACGTTATGGTGGTTTCGATTGCTAACACTATTGTACTTTAATGTAATTCAATAGCGACGATCAATTTAGCAACTATCTCAATATCCATAGGATGGATAAGCTTCGTTGATAAAACCTTGTGAGATCCACTTCTCTTCCTTGGAATATCCAAATGGAGGATGATTCAACCTCCAATGATAATAGCGGCTGGTAATCTTGAGGGACTTGATCGGATTTGAACTTGTGACCTATGGTCTCCCCATTAGCAACATGCCTTGGGTGGATGGTTCAACTGATTGAGCTAATCCTTGGGGCTTGTACTATTTTCTTTTTCTAGGAAAATCTCATGGAGAAATGCAAGGGATGCTTCCCTACATTCATGGTTGACATCCTTGGTAAATCCGTTGGCGTAGGCTAGTGCGCATAGGCTATTGTGCCTAACTCAGGGGGATCCAAACCGGTCACCTACTAACATAGAATTAACAAATGCCCAACAATATTGGCAACAATTGATTGATTTAACCCCTTGGGATTTTTAAAATGTTTGGAAACATATTATCCCACCCTCAAGCACTTTAGCGAGAGTAAGATTGTTGGTACCTTGCTAGCCCCAATCGGCTTATGAGGGGAAAACATATCACAAATGGGATTTGAACTTCGATGGGTAGGGTAACTACTTCTTCTCTTAACCACCCATGCTAGACCATATTGATGGGGGCTTGTAAAATACACACACATTATTTCTTTACCAAGGAAAATCTCACGGGATTCCCTCATCTCCTTGGCATATTCGGATTGAGGATAACTCAATAGCTAACCACAATAGCGATTAGTAACCCAATGGGACAACTATTTTGAATATCAACAAGACTAGAACTGGAGACCTCATGGAAAACTCCACCTTGAAACAACTTTGTAACATTCTACACGCTGACCACATGGAGGAGGTTACTTGCTTGGAGATTGACCTACATTGGAGGAGGTTACTTGCTTGGAGATTGACCTACATTGGAGGAGGAGCGTTTAGCATTTAGGAGGAGGGAAGTAGACAACATGGGGTAGCTTGGATGTTAGCATGGAGGCATGGAGTTGTCTTGGGGATGCCCAGGTTGCGACAGTGTTCATGTAGGGGGAGTGGACCTAGTGGAGTGTTAAATTTCGACAACCCAACACCCGACGATTTACTTCCTAACAAACCCTTGCTGTAATAAACTTATTAAGCAGATTTTATTGAATAAAAGCACGACTGAGTTTTAACGATCTAAATAAATAAATCAGCGGAAGCACAACAAGAAATCATACACATTTGCACACATAATTGTCTCGGTAAATACCCTTGGAAAACCCCCCAAGAGAAAACCAGTATTGTGTTGATTTCTTTTAATATAAAATTTGGGCTCTCGTCCTGGGATAATGGCCCACCTAAGGAATAATACAAAGCAACAAATAGCCTAGCCTAACACACCTCAAGATCTGTCCTTCGATCTTGCTCGCTGCTACTTCCTTTGCTGCCCTTTTCTCCTTTCCTCGGACCCTGCCCCTGCACACTTGGATGAAAGTCCTCCAACCAATCAATGATATCTCCTATCTCACTCTGTGCATGTCTCCTCCTCTCACTTAGGCTGCCTTATATAATCTTGAGTTTACCCTAAATCCAAAATCCTAGATCTCCAAAGTGATCAATGCTTGAGATTAGATCTCACCTTCACTTTATGATCTAATGGCTAGGATTTAATTTAACTCACTAATGCCAAATACTTGCATTTGACTTAAATCAAACTCCATTAATTATAAAAGTACATTCACTTTAATAATCACTTTATTAAAGTGAATATCCTAACTCTTGAGAGGCATTAAGGACGACTTCCACATATTAGACACAACCAATGTGGAAGTACCTGTCGGATGCTACAAAATCAACACTCCCTCTTAGCGAGGAAGGTACTTCTTGAAGAGCCACTTGGAACCGGTTCTCCCTCCGACCTTGGCACACTATCACACACATCATCTTGTACATTGGCATCCCTCCAACCCTGTTGGTCAGTTGCTCCCTGAACACTGGAAGTCACGAAATCAATGATGCTACATATCAGTGCCATGAAGTTTGGAAACTTCGTCAAAGGCTTGCTCTCCCTCAATGTGCTCCTAGGAGCCTCCTCTTGCTCTTGAGCATCCATCAATGTCATCTCGTACCAACTAGGTCTCCTGAAAAAATTGGAAGGAGCTAACTCCCTCTTCCCATCTGAAGGTTGACTCCCCACACTGGAAGTCTATGAACTCTGCTCACCCTTAAGAGCCTCCTGCTGCTCGTCCTCTGTCACTGACATCGATCCATGATCCAAGATCCCCTTGGAGCCACCTACAAGCTTGCCCTTCATCCTGTATACCTTGCCCTCTCCGACACCAAGAACTCGTGCTGAGTCTATGCTAGATTCCTTTGGTTGAATAAGAACCTGACCATCCAGGAAAGGGATGGCGTATCCATTGTCCTCCATTGTCGATACTGAGAGCAGATTCATCTTTAGCTCCAAAACATACAACACATTTGCCACCTCTAGAGAACCTCCTGACTCCAACTAGAACTTGACTGTCCCAACTCCCTTACACCACACTTGGCATGGGTGCCAAGCTCAACATGCAGATTTGAGTCTGTCTCTGACCAACTGGTGAACAACTCATGTGTCCCCGTCATATGACGATAAGCCCCACTATCCACGAACCAGGCACTACCAATATTTGTGCCAAAAAGACAAGAGACTAACAAGAATTCCCTCTCGAACTTCTCAACAAACTCCTCGATGAGTTTCTGCAGATGCTGCTACTTGCTAAGACTTACTCTTCCCTTTCTTTTATTCTGGACACTGTGAAGCATAGTGGCAACTCTTGTGGAATGCAAAGCATTTCACTTTGCTTAGATCCTTCTTTCTAGCTTGTGGGGTTGACTCTCCACCTGTATTCCCCCTGCTCCTCCTTGCTTGACTAACAAGGGCTAGATTCTCATCATCACCAACCCATTGGCCTGCTAGAGATTCCTCCCAAATCTCCTCTTGGATGAAATCATCCCATAGCTTGTCAAACCTGGGAAGTGTCTCCCGTGTTACGATGCCCTTGATGAATGGGGCCCACGACTTAGAGAAACCATTCAAGGCCGTCCTCACCAACTCCTCATCTGACATGACTTCCCCAACAACTTCCAACTCATCACGTACCTGAGTGATCTTGGTGAGATAACTGATCATCATATTTGATTTGGTCATCTTGGTGTCTCTGAGCTTTACCCTCAACACCATCTTCCTGTTTGTATTGTTGCCCTGAAAGAGATTCGTCAGAGCTACAAACATCTCCCTCGCTGACTTCTTCTCAAATATGTGAAGGATCAAATTATCCTTTACTGTGGCTAAGATGATTCTCCTGGCTTTCATGTCCTTCAACTCATGGGAAACCAATTCCTTTGGATCCATTGGTAGAGTCACCCTTGTGTTAACAAACTCCCACAATCTAGCATGTCCTCAAACCTTAAACCTGTTGTGGCCATCTCCAAATCATAAATATTACCAAGAACACAAACTGTTGAAAATGTGCCTAGTCCTTCAAGCACGTTAAACTGAAGAATTTTGTGTTTAGTCCTTCAAGAACAAAACAATCTTTGGCTGCTTGGACCTTTGTTGCCTGCTGCCCGCTACTTGAACCTCTGTTTGTTGCCCAGACCTGCTGCCCAAAGCTACCCACAACCTTCTACTGCTACCCGATGCTTATCTAGGGCTGCCCGCAGCCTTCTGCTGTTGCCCGACGCTTATCTAGGGATTCCTGTAGCCTTCAGCTATTGCCTGAACTTCTCACAATTTGCTCGATTGTTGCCTAAGCGGTCTGCCTGTTGTTCGACAGCTCTTGCGGCCTTGCTGGCGGCTTCAATGACTCTTCTCCTGGCTGTTGCGACCCTTTTGGGTTGCCCGACTCTATTCCTCGATCGCTGGCCCGTGCCTTGGCGGCAGGCGGTTGCTGGTTGCAACTGCTAGTTCTTTGGCTCCATGCTTAGCTCCCGCCTCAGCACCCACGTGCGGCTCTCTCTGTCGTGACTTCACTTGTCGATTGCTCCATGCACCAATTCACGCAGACCTACCTACGCCCAAACTACCACCTCTGGTTTTTGCTACTCCTGCTGCGCCATTTACCTACAACTCCTGCGTGGCCCGATCTCTCTTCATCCTTGTAACTCCTATGCCAGCGATGTCTCCATCTCATGCATTCTCCTCAGTCGCCCTTCACACCTGCATGGCTCCTCCACCTCACGTGGACCAACAACTTTTTTCTTTAGCAGCTGCGATTGTTGTTCCAACACCCGCCTAATCCTTGCCGGCTACTCTACGGGCAACTTGTCTGCAACACACTTGGTCGTACGATGACTGTACGTTGTTACGATTTTTTTTCCCTTTTTTATTATTTACCCTAGCAGACTTGCAAAACAAAATTTTTTTTGCGCTGCAAAATGACGATCTTTGTGCAATTGGTTTCCTTCTTCAGAACAAATCACGCTTTGATACCATGTTAAATTTCGGCAACCCAACACCCGACAATTCACTTCCTAGCAAACCCTTGTTGCAATAAGCTTATTAAGTAGATTTTACTGAATAAAAGCACGATTGAGTTTTAACGATCTAAATAAATAAATCAATGGAAGCACAACAAGAAACCATACACATTTGCACTTGTAATTTTTTGGGTAAATACACCTGGAAAACCCCCTAAGGGAAAACCAATACTGTGTTGATTTTATTAATATAAAATCTGGGCTCCCATCCTAGGATAATGGCTCACCCAAGGAATAATACAAAACAACAAATAACCTAGCCTAACACACCTCAAGATTTGTCCTTCGTTCTTGCTGGCTACTACTTCCTTTGCTTCCCCTTGCTCCTTTCCTCAGACCTTGCCTCTGCACACTTGGATGAAAGTCCTTCTCCACCCAATCAACAAGATCTCCTATCTCACTTTGTGTGTGTCTTGTTCTCTCACTTAGGCTTCCTTTTATAATCTTGAGTTTACCCTAAATCCAAAACCCTAAATCTCCAAAGTGATCAATGGTTGAGATTAGATCTCACCTTCACTTTATGATCTAATGGCTAGGATTTAATTTAACTCACTAATGCCAAATACTTAGGCATTGACTTAAATTAAATTCCATTAATTATAAAAGTACATTCACTTTAATAATCACTTTATTAAAGTGGATCTCCTAACTCTTGAGAGGTGTTAAGGACGACTTCCACATGTTAGACATAAACCAATGTGGAAGTACTCGTCCGATGCTACAAACATCAACATGGAGCATACAACTTAGTAGTGTTGGAGTCCTTGGAGGCTCGGAGGAGGAGCATTGGACACATCTTGTGGAGCACCCTTGCATTGGAGCCTTGCTTGTGTATGAACATCTCCTTGGAGACTTGTACTCTTGGAGTGTAGCGCTCCACATGTGTGAGCCTACTTGTGGCTTTGTAGGTTGCTGGTAAGGGTTTAGGCCCACATATGTTTTGTTGGCCTTCCTTACCTCTCATGTACATAGAGGAAGGAGAGAGTCGTTTCATCATTCTCATTCTTGATCACTCTCAAGTTAGAGATGTGATTAAAGGAGTGCACTAGTCTCTCTCTCTCTCTCTCAGATCATCATCATTGTACTCTTTTCTTTGTATGCCTTCTTGGAGTAAGGTGCTAGCATTCATGAGGAAACCCTAGGAGAAATTATGAAGTGTAGAGAGGATGTCCTTGTTGGGAGCTTGCTCTTGTGAGATGCTTGGGCTTGGGCTTGTTCTTGTGAGCTAGACATTGGAGATGATGATCTCATTGTGTATTCTTCCTTGTACCATCTCTTGTCTCGGACCGCTAGGGTTTCTTAGAGGATTCTAGGGTTAGGGTTTCTATCCTAAGAAGGCGAGAAAATTAATTTGGTGATAAACCCTAGGGTTGTACTTGTCGAAGAAGAGGAGAAGAAAAGACATTTTGCCGAGGAGGCTTGCTCATGTTGATGCTAGTTAGTGGAATATCTTTGGTGGAGCTAAGGTTTTCTTGGTTTTCCCTAGCTAGGGTTTTGTAGAGCTAGAGGATTGTACTAGCCTTGGGATGAAGCTATGGTATGTACATGAACTTCATCTTTATACATATATATGAAGTTTTTATCTGTCCAAAATTGTCTCTATTGCAGATTTGATTTTCAGCCATCTATTTCTTCATGGTTTAGTAATTTCCAGCACTAGTATGTCTCACAGATTTGACATAAGTAAAGGTTGAAATTGTTTAGTGATTTAACATTAATCTTGAAGAATATATTGCAGGTTTACTGCTGTAATTCCAGATGTCATAAAGTGAATTTCAGATCTGTTTTATGCATGATAAGGTTGCCCTAGAGGGCTGAAACTTGTTGGTACACTTTGGTACCTTTTCTCTTGGATTGCCTTGTTGATTGGGGTTGTTAAGAGGTGAAATATTGTCCACTGTTGCTGGTTTTTTTATTGTCCTAAGACTGCAAATTCATAGGGTTAGGATCCAGGAAACCTCTAGGAAAGAGTTGAAATTTCTGAAGTTGCATTAATTGTCTTGTCCTGAAAAATTTCTACAATATAATAAGATGAAAAGAACAATGAAAAATGATTACAAGGTACAATGTTAGGTGTATTTATATTTGTGAAGGTTACAATGAATAACCATGATTCCTCATTTATTAATAGGTGATTAGTCAGGGATATGACAAACTGGTCTTTTGTAGTAGTTCATAATCAATCATTAAGAGAATACTTACTGAAGGAAATTGGGCGAAATAACAAGCTGATTAGCATTGCTTAGAAGGGGAATTCCAGTTAGGCAATTGTGTCTATGTTCATTTCAAGTTTCAATCTTACAAACAATTCTCATTGAAAGGCTATCCCAAAGTTGCATATGCATTGCATATGTTAAGTTAGAAGATTACACAATATTTTTCATGTATCTTGATTCTTATCTAACAAAGTAGTGAGGTGCGTAGTGTCTAGTTTAGATCGGATTACAATTTCTTGATGAAGAAGAAAAATGATATCAGATTCAAGGCATTCTAGGTACTCATAAATTCTCTACAATCCATGCAAACCACCAAGCTTTGATTTTGGAAACTTACACAATGAAGGGTCATCTCTTGGTACGTCACACATTCTGCAAGTTGTATGCTATTGCCCTCCATTGGATATTATCAAAGATAGTTGATGAGAGACTTCTTTAGGCCAAGTATCAAGCTGGGTTTTGACCTTAGTACTAGACCGTTGATGATATCCTCATCCTTTGAGCCATCATTGATGAGGCAAAACACCACTCTTTGAAAGTCTTCTGTCAGTGTTTGACAGTGACTTGTGAAAGGCATTTGACTTGGCCCAAAGGGCGGCCTTGCTCTAGAGACTTAGAGACATTGGCATTTTGGAGACTTTGCTCACTTCACTCGGTCACAAGGGAGGTCTTGTTCTAGAGATTTAGGGACATTGGCATTTCAAAGACTCTACTTACTGCTATTATGTATCTCTATGAGTTTGTTCTTCGCCGCCTCTAAACAATGCATAGACTATCAAATTTTATGAAGAGCACCATTAGGGTGAAGAATGGGTGTCCTTTCTCACCCATAATCTGAAGGATTAACTCCTACTTGTGAATCATGAATAATGTCTAAATTGTATGATGGCTTTGTAATGATGTAGACCAAGTGTAGAAGTCTACGTAAGAATAAAAAATGAGAGAAAAAAAGAGATGTTAGGGATGAAGATTAGTTGAGAGATTCATGGAAAGATTTAAGGAGATATTGTGGAAACAGTTATGCATATGGTTGAACTAAACATCTAATTATGACATAGCTGTTATGGTCACGGTTCACCTAGAGTTATATAAAGAGACCAATTGTACAATAGAAACACACACGGGAATGGTTTAATTTAATATAATTTTCCCCTTCAGGGTTTTCTTGAGTGTAAACTTCATGTCCCTTGCTTCGTAGATGGTTGTTTATATTTGTTGATGGTTATTAAAACCAACATTTGGTATCAGAGCGAATGGTTCTAAAGAATTCTCAAATTTCAATTGCAAAGCTGTAAAAGCAAGATCTTGATGTGCATGTGGAAGAGCATGGTTGTAGGCAAAGAAGTGGTTGAGCAGACCCCACACATAGCACAAGCCAAATAAAGGTGTAGCATTATTGAATGAAGCGTATTAGGTGTTTTTTTTAGATGGTTTATTGAGATTGTTGGAGAAGCTCGGTGAAGTTTGATGAGATCTAGTGATTGCTGTGTTAGAGAAGACAATTGTGGGTTCATGTATCGTTTCAAATCACTGGTAGGAATATATGTCACTTGCTGTGAATTGAAGCTGTTGTAGTCTAATTCAAGTTGCCATCTGAACAATGACTGCCATCAAATAACTAAAACACTCTCTCTTTTGAAGATCGAAGTTGCTGAGATGATATGAGATCGTTGTTTAAGCGTGGGCTGAATCTATTGTTACCAGGGATTTGTGTTAAGGCCACTGCAAATAAATTTAAATAATTTGTTTCATTCATCCATCGATTTGCTGGATTGACATGCCCAAATTCTTGAATGACATTGCTTTATTATTTAAGGTTGTTCTGGAGTTGCGTGACTGGGGTCAACGGATATATATATATATATATTTCTTTTTTCCTTACAGTTTGAGCCATGTCAACCCCTGCGAGAAAAATGTTGATGATGGATTTCAAGCGGCTATAGCAAGTTGCAGTCTTTTACAGAGTTATCCATTGTGACTTGAGGCTGCTTACAACCAGTGAGGTCGTGTGTTTCTGAAGTTCCAAGAAAAGTCATAGATTGAAATGGAGGTGTATGTTCCAGCAAGGTGGTTAACCCTAAGCTGTCCATTCATACTCTGTCAGCTTTGTGTGTGACTGCAGATGTTGTTGTAGGTTGTCTTGCGAACCCGCGCAAATTAACATATGAGCTTTTGATTTAAAGGTTTTGAGCAAGGGATTCGACAGTTTGTTAGAGATTCAAGGTCTTTCATCTTTGTTTCTTAGCGTAGAAGATAGAAATGGCAATGGATTTTGTCAAAATGCTAGTCGACGCATTTATCTGATCAACCTTGGCATGCACATGGCAATGAGCAAGAGGCAATATCACTACGTCAAAGGAGCGGCTCAACACCACATGGCCACTTGAAAGGTATAAAGTTTGTTTTGACAAGCTTAATTAAGTTTCTGGAAAACTTTAAAATAATGTATATTGAAAAGTGGCTCTATTATATGCTAGGAGAGCAAAAGAAGGGTTAAATGCAAGGTTGAGAGAATGTTACATATTAATGGCATGGGTGAAGTTTTTAAAAGAGTGATGGGTCAATAATGTATCGATTTTCAACAATTTAGAATTTCTGTTCACATGGGGTGAATGGTCTCTTGCATATATCCTAGTTGAACTTTATGGTAAGTTAAATGATGGTTTTATCTCCTCAATTAAAAGGAAGTGAGTGGGTATTCCCATGGTCATCTTTTTTGAGAAAAGATGTGAAGGCTCCATGATGTAATGAAGTAAAACCAAGTGATTCACCATATAAAAGTCTCATGTCAAAATTGTAAAAGTGTCAAATGAAAACAAGTAATTGATAGTCATTGAGCCTGTTACCTCCTCATGCCTAGATGTAACTAGAGGAGATCATGTCTCATGGCCCGCAATGAAGACGGGGATTCTAACCATGATGATGATCAACATGTCCACAGATAGCAGCCCAACTACCCCCCAGATTGCCTCTTTTACTTCAGATCAACCAAACTCATCACATCCAGTCAACTCAATGTATGGATATGGTAAGCCAACGTCACCATGAGGTATGTTAGTCCTTTTTTCATACGAGGTGTTGTGCTTAATTTGCTAGGCACGTGAATGAAGATCATTGGTTGAAGTTGGATAATGGACCACTAGCTCAATAAGTTATATTTGTTTCCTTGTTTCACCTTGCTGGCCAACATCTGTGCCCTAGTCTCGTGTTGTCACCACCCAGGGAAAGGGGGTAGTATTGGAGGGCCCTCACAAGGGTGATGTTCTATTTCCCCACCAGACTTGAGACTTTCCATCCTGGAGTCTGTCACAGTGCACTAAACTTTGGTAATGGGTCATGGTCCATTCTCTCATGAGAAGAGGGGCTGAAGGCCCAGAGGTCAATTGCAACTACTAAGCAAAAGAAGAATAAAGAAAGAAAGAAAGAATAACAAAGGACTCTCACAAGCCAATCCAAAATTGAGCTCTACCCTTTCTGTGTTCGCCCTAGTCCCAAAGCAGTGATGCTATAGCTTGAAACCTTATAAAGGGGACTTGCAAATATGATAAGAGGTCCATAAAAAGGCAGATTAAGGGGTTCAAAAAAACGTAGCGCTTAGAAAGTGGTAACTCAAGAGGAAGCGCACCCTCCACAAAGGCGCTCATAGAAATGGACCCAATGACACCATAAGCCATGAAGTAAGCCCAACACGTACCACTATCACACTTACTCTTGAAGGGTTCTTTTCTTTCACTGCTTCCCCCGAGACATATCCCTCTACTTGGGTCCTTTCTTTCACTGTTTTGGTTGGCACACCTAATAGGGTCAGATGAAGGTCCTCCCATATTCAAACTTGTCAACTTACATAAAGTTCTTAGCTAATGTGAAATTTGAAGGGGATACGTGATTTGAATTATTCATGTGGCTTACATCTTAGTAACAACTTACTTTGCATGATCTAGGCACTGGTATATCTTATGAACATTGGCTTTACTTGATTTCATATTTTGTTTTGCTCTGGATGCCCTTGACGTGGTTGTTCTTTGAAGGGTGCCCCAGGCTTTCACCCAGGATGTTGTGCCTCTATTGCAGGACATGGCACGTGTGATGCAGAGCATTGAGTCACCCAGTGGCTTGATACATTCAAACATTGACTCTCACATCTTCTAGACCTTGGATGATGGACAAATGGGCTTGATTTTGATAGAGATGGTCATGGTGGCACAAAGATGGGCATGAAGCCCACACCCTAGGCTCTACACCCTAGAGACTATCATGCATTGGATGGAGGATGTTGCACATGGAGATGATTGGAGGACACACAGAGATGGCATACACTCCTCTACACCTTGGATGTTGGCCCTCTTTTGATGATGACATCACACATTAGGGTTTGACAATGATGGGGCTTGCTTTCCATTTGGGGCAACATTGATGATGTGACATGACCATGGATGAGGAGATGCACCTCCTACCTTGATTGCACCATGAGATGATGACACATGGCCTTGGAAGGCCTCAACACACCTTCTTGGAGCATGACAACACCACACATGTGACCTAGGAGGGCATTGTTATATTGTTTTAGCATGATTTATCATTTGTAAAGGCAATTTGAAGGGTCTACGCCACTTGTAGCTTGATTATTGACCTTTGTGGACAAATTGAGCGCTAGGGTTTTCTTATAAATAAGGCTAGTGCTCCAACTATTTTTCATCATCGCTTCTCCCTTCACACTTGTGAGTAGGAGCTTTAGAAAAGTTTGCTCTGTTCTCTTTTGTCTCTTGGATCTAGTGCGCTACTCTTGGAGGAGGATTTCTTTGTGGATGCTTTGCTTTCTTGGATGATATCTTGTTGCCACTAGGGTTTCTCTTGGCATAGCGACTTTGATAAGTAAGTGATTTGCTTTAAGTTTATGTGTTTTCTCATGGTATAATTGTTAATTGCTATCTTGTTGCATGTTACTTGTCCTAGGAAAACCCTAGGAAGGAGACACACGTCTTTCTCTCCTTTGATACTTTTGTTTGTCCAAGATTGGTGAAGGCATTAAGAGACCTAGTCTCTTGCTAACATTCAAAGGCTTAAGGCCCAAGAGGCTTTGCACCTTAAAGTTTTGATTTTAGTCATTTGATCCTTGACCTAAGTCATCTAGAAGAGGGAAAACGACATCTAGGGCTCAAGAAGCTTTGCACCCTAGAAATCATTTTCTTCAAGGTTTAACTCCTTAGGCCCCAAGAGGATTTGCACCTTAGGGTTTCAATCTCATTCTTCTTGATTGTCTAAGTCTCTCTTCAAGTGTTTCATACTTGACTCCATTTGCCCTAGAAAAGACGACACTAGTCTAAGAACTCTCCCTATGGTGAAAACATTCTTAGAATTAGTATTCTCTCTCTCAAAGTGATTTGACTAACCCTAGTAACTCTAACCCTCGCAAGCAAATGATATTTATTGATGCTGTTATAAAAATTTGCTACTGCCACCAGGGTTTACTTATTGCTTCATACATACTTGGAATAGTGGCTAAAGATACTTAGAATTCAGATCTAGCAATTGAATGTTGTTGCACACGTTGAAGCCTTAATTCATATGCTAAATTGTTATATTTATGGGTACTTTTTCCTATTGCTGTTACAAAAGGTTAATTGCTGTTATACATTGTCTTACTGCTGTAATTTTCAACAACAATTGGTTTATTTGCTTATCTAGTGTCTAAGAGGCCATTAATGAGTTATATAACTTGGTAATTGTCTATATTATACTTTGGATTGTGTATTGTCTCGTACAGGTGAACCAATTGTCTTGTTACCTTCCTTACCTCTCCTAGACCTAGACCTAACATTTAGGTGACCAAGATAGTGTTGAAATATCGTAACTGCGAAGTATATTCTAATTATAATTGAGTTATTATTAAATAGATCAATCCCCTTTCGTGGATTGATTATGTCGGGACTTATGTATGACCAAATCCCCTATTGTGGATTGGTCAAACCATGTTTATATGATGTTAATTGAGAAGTTGGCCCCTAGGGCTAATTAAAGTGGTTTTAACCACTAGTTGAAGAAGTCGACCCTGCCTAGTGAAAAGACACAACCCTAGCGCTCCTCAGCTAGTATAAATAAGAGAGGATAGCGCCTCATTCACTCACTCACTCAAGTCACTCATCTAGTGTGCAAGTTTGGAGGTAGCTGCAGTTGCAAGAAGAAGGAGAGAGAGGCACATTACTTATTCTTGGATATTCTATAGTGTTTGGTCTTTTATCTTGACATTGTATTGGCAATCTATATTAAGGAAGTTTTTGCTGGGTTTTCTCCCCCATGAGGGTTTCCCAGGATAAAATGTTGTGTACCTTGTGATTGTGTTTCTCTCAATGATCCTGTTTCTGCTATTATTTAGTAAATTGAAAAGAACTTAATAGCAACTCTAAATTTAACATGGTTTTAGAGCTTGACTGAATAGAGCACCTTTCGCTAGGTAACCAAAAACGTCACTGTTGTCGTACAAGAAAATTAGGGCTTTTTGTTCAAAAGGAATCTCAGACTAAAAACCATCAAGGGAAGTGCGCCCTATCCTAGCGAACTCATTGGAAGCTTGAGCGCACCTTTAGAAAGTGAAACACCAGTTTTCACTGGTACCAGAAAACCAAAAAACCAGGAAACCAGAACCAATACCAGAAGTACAAGTCCAGATTTGCGCAGGCTCATTTTCAAGGGGTAAAATTTTGATTTTTTGAAAACAGACTGCACCAGCCTACTCGCCTCAGCCCAACACACCTCCTAGTAAGTTCAGATTCAATTTTTGAGCACTTTCAATTTTTGGTCATTTTCCCAGCTCCAGGTCAAGATGTCTGCAAGCACTAAGCTTGTTGACAAGCTAGAAGGTGTGGAAAACTTTTGTGCCTGGAAGTATAGGATTGCACTCATTCTTGAAGAGAATGCAAGAATGACCTTGCAAAATTCATAAAGGAAAATGTACCAGAACCCACAGAAGATGCAACTAAAGCAAAGCACAAGAAGGATATGGTTAGGGCCAAAAGAATCATTACAGACTCTATTAAAGATCACTTGATCCCTCAAGTGGCTTCTAAGAACACTCCAAAAGAGATGTTTGATTCCCTAACCAGAATGTATGAAGGAAAGAACATTAACCAAAAGATGAACTTGAGAACCCAACTCAAGAATACAAAGATGCAGAAAGGAGAAACAGTTCATGACTATTTCTCTAGGATTTCTCAATTCAAGGAACAATTAGAAGCAATTGGAGACAACTTAGATGAAGATGAACTCATAACGAGAACTCTTAATTTTTCTCACAAGACCTTGGGATGCCTTCATCCAAACTATCTGTGCAAGAAAGGAGAAACTCCAATTTGACAGTCTTTGGGAAGAATGTGTTCAAGAAGAAGCAAGAGTAGCTAATCGAGAAGCAGTACTATTAAGGGATGAAGACCAAGCCCTAGCTTTTCATCCCAAGCCCTAGTTGCTCATGCTAAAGGAGGAAAGAAAAGGTCTCACTTCCAGAAGGAGACCCACCTACATAAGGAATCTTACTCCCCAAAGAGATTCATCCACTTCCATAAAGAATCTCACCCTCCAAGGAGATTCCAGAAATTTCAGAAAGGACAAAGAAGAGAAAAAGATTTCTCCTCTTATCAATGTTATCATTGTGATAAGATGGGACATATTGCTAAGAATTGTCCAGCCAGAAGAGAAGAATACAAGAAGAGAAATAACAAAAGACATCATGCCCATACAATTGAAGATGATGAGCCACCCACGAAGTTGACTAAAGAAGAGATTGAAGATTATGTTTTATTTTCTTCCCTCTCAGGATCTGTGTCACCTGGAGAGGATACTTGGCTCATAGACAGTGGTGGCTCTAGGCACATGACAGGTCAAAGAGACATTCTCTCTAGCCTTACAGAAAAGAACTTTCCCCAGAAAGTTACACTTGGAGATGATTACCACAACCCTATCAAAGGAGTGGGAGAATCCACCTACAAGCTTGATTCAGGGACCCCGATGAAAATGAAGGATGCACTATATGTAGTAGGTTTGACAAAGAATTTTCTTTCTATCTCAACTTTAGATAAGAAAGGTTTCAGGGTTGCATTCATAGATGGTGAAGTTCTTATGTGGCCTAAAGGAAAAACCATAGAAGATGCAATTGTCATTGGAACAGAAGAAGGTGGCCTGTATAAGTTAAAAGGTCACTCAGATGCAGTCTTGACTCACTTCACTGAGAGTCCGTGTGAACTTTGGCATAGAAGACTAGCTCACATCAACTACAAAGCCTTACCATATGTAAGCAAGGTAGTTACAGGTCTACCAGAATTCAAGGTTGATCATGAAGGTGTGTGCAAGGGATGTGCACAAAAGAACATAAAGAATCCTTTCCCGAAGAGCGACAATAAAACAGAAGGAATCTTGGAGCTCATTCACTCAGATGTATGTGGCTCAATGCCATCAACCTCTCTTAGTGGGTATGTATACTATGTGTCATTTATTGATGATTATTCTCGCAAGACTTGGGTTTATTTCTTGAAATCAAAAGATGGAGTGTTTGGAAAATTCAAGGAATTCAAAGCCTTGATAGAGAATCTCTCTGAAAGAAAAATCAAGATACTCAGGTCAGATAATGGAGGAGAATACACCTCAAAAGAATTTGTAAGCTTTTGCAGAGATGCCGAGATTAAGAGGGAGCTCACCACTCCCTATAATCCTCAGCAAAATGGTGTAGCAGAAAGAAAGAATAGAACTATAATGGAAGCAGTGAAGACTATGATCCATGATCAAGATCTTTCAATGCACTTATGGGCTGAAGCAACAAGAACAACAATGTATGTCCAAAACAAATTATCCCATAGTGCACTTCGATTCAAAACCCTTGAAGAAATGTTCCCAGGAAAGAAGCCAGAAGTAAGCCATCTCAAGATATTTGGCTATCCAGTGTTCGTACACATTTCGGAAGAAAGGAGAACCAAGCTGGACCCTTCAGGAAAGAAGGGAATATTTGTTGGATATTGTGAGGTCTCTAAGGCCTTCAGAATTTACATACGAGGTTACCATCATATTGAGATCAATAGAGATGTAACCTTTGATGAAGATGCAACACTCAAGAAAGCAAGGAGATGCTAGCTTGAAGAAGTATATGAAGAAGAGCATGTAACTCCTAGAGTTGCAGAACCAATGAGGGAAGTTACAACTACCCTTGATGATGAGATTCTAGAAGATCATGATATGACAAAATCTCAAGAGCCTCTCCAAATGACGATCTCTCACAAGAGAAAGCCAGCTTGGGAAAGGGAACTTATTCAAGATGGAGAGAAGTATGGTGCCCCATAAGGAACCATGAGATAAATCAAGAAACCTAAGCCATTCTCCAGTTATATGGCTTTGATGTGTGATCTCATAGAAAATGAGTCTACTTGCTTTGAAGAAGCCATTTAGAAGAAAGAATGGGCAGAGATGCCATAACAAAAGAATACCAATCCATTATAAAGGACGATGTATGGGAAATTGTTCCCAGAACGAAGAACAAAGATGTCGTATCTTCCAAATGGTTATACAAGATAAAACATGCTGCAGATGGAAGTATTGAAAATCATAAAGCAAGGTTTGTAGCTTGTGGCTTTTCTCAAAAGGAAGTCATTGATTATGAAGAGATGTTTGCTCCTGTAGCCAGATACACTTCTATTAGAACCATCATAGCTCTTACAGCCAAGATGAAGTGGAAGTTACACCAGATGGATGTGAAAACAACCTTCTTAAATGGTGTTATTGAAGAAGAAGTGTATATAGAACAACCTCAAGGGTTTGAAGTTGAAGATAGAAAGACTCATGTCTGTAGGTTGAAGAAGGCTCTGTACGGGTTGAAGCAAGCTCCTAGAGCTTGGTATGGCAGAATTGACAGTTTCTTGACAAGCTTGGGCTTTACCAAGAGTAAAGCTGATTCTAACCTTTACTTCAAGGTTATGAATGATGAGCCGGTTATATTGCTGCTGTATGTGGATGACTTATTCTTAACCGAAGAAGAAAAGCTCATCAGTGATTGTAAGAAGAAGCTCGCTGCAGAATTTGAGATGAAAGACCTAGGCCCGATGCACTATTTCTTAGGTCTTGAAGTTTGGCAGAGCCCAGAGAAGATCTTCCTTAACCAAGGGAAGTATGCAGTTGAAATACTGAAGAGATTTGATATGTTGGAATGTAAAGCCATGAACACACCCATGGAAACAAAGTTGAAGCTCATGGTTGATACTTTGCCAGAATTGGTTGATGCTACGTTGTACAGATAGATCATTGGATAGTTGATGTATTTGACGAATACCAGGCCAGATATATGTTTTGCTGTGAACACCTTGAGTCAGTACCTGGTAGAGCCCAGACGTGTTCACCTTGTTGCTGCAAAACATGTGATGAGATACCTTAAGGGTACGTTGGACTTTGGTCTCTGTTATAATGGAGATCATGACTTCAGACTGGTTGGTTATACTGATTCAGATTGGGCTGGAAGTGTTTTTGATAGAAAGAGCACTTTAGGATGTTGTTTCAGTCTGGGGTCAGCCATGACTTCATGGCAGAGCAAGAAGCAATCCAGTATTGCTCTTAGCACGATAGAAGCGGAATACATTGCAGCATGTTCAACCAATTGTGAAGCCATATGGCTTCGAAAGTTGTTGACAAGTCTATTTGATCTGGAGATGGAAGCCACCATGATTCTATGTGATAACTAGAGTTGCATAAAAATGAAGGAGAACCCAGTGTTCCATGACAAGTCGAAGCACATAGAAATCCGGTATCACTACATTTGTGATATGGTGCAAAGGGGAGCTGTAAAGCTCCAATATGTTGGCACAGATGAGCAGGTTGCAGATGTGTTGACCAAGCCTCTGTCTCGTGTAAAGTTTGAATACTTTCGAGACAAGCTTATTATAGTCCGAAAGGACCTCCCTCGAAAGGGGGAGTGATGCTGATGATACTATGGTATCCTGGCCAACAACGGGTAGCTCAGTTAGGATTTTATATCTTAGGGGATTGATCATCCCTAGACAGATCCCGAAGGTTCGGTAAGGACGGTCTGTCAGAGTACATGTGCATGTATGTGCTAGCTGTGGTTAGTAGTGGTAGCTTTGTTAGGATTTTATAATCCTAGGGACTCTTTTGATTCTTGGGAAGATCCCGATGGTCCGGTAAGGACGGTTTGTCAGAGTACCACGTGGTAGCTCCGTAAGGATTTTATATCGTAGGGATTCTTATGATTCCTGGGCAGATCCCCAGGGTCTGTGAAAGTACCACAAAATGTTGTTGCACCTGCCTCATTCTGTTGCTATATGATGATGATGTTGTTGCTCCAGCCTCGTGTTGTTGATGATGTTGTATCAACCTAGTGTTGTTGATGTTGTTGTTATAGTTTTATACTAACTGATGTTGATGTTTCAGATTCTAGCTCCATGCTGTGAACGATGATGATGATGATGCTGTTCCAGCTCCATACTGTGAATGATGATGATATTGATGATGAGAAAAACTTCCGATGATTTATAGATATGCCAGTCAATGTTCCAGATGCTGATGATGTTGTTGCCCTCTCTCTCTCTCTCTCTCCCGATGATGTTGTAGAATACCCTTCTTGTTAAGGGGGAGTGTTGAAATATTGTAAATGCGAAGTATATTCTAATTATAATTGAGTTATTATTAAATAGATCAATCCCCTTTTGTGGATTGATCATGTCGGGACTTATGTATGACCAAATCCCCTATTGTGGATTGGTCAAACCATGTTTATATGATGCTAATTAAGAAGTTGGCCCCTAGGGATAATTAAAGTGGTTTTAACCACTAGTTGAAGAAGTCGGCCTTGCCTAATGAAGAGACACAACCCTAGTGCTCCTCAACTAGTATAATTAAGAGAGGATAGCACCTCATTCACTCACTTACTCAAGTGACTCATCTAGTGTGCAAGTTTGGAGGTAGCTACAGTTGCAAGAAGAAGGAGAGAGAGGTGCATTACTCAGTCTTGGATATTCTCTAGTGTTTGGTCTTTTATCTTGGCATTGTATTGGAAATCTATATTAAGGAAGCTTTTGCTGGGTTTTCTCCCCCATGAGGGTTTCCCAGGATAAAATGCTGTGTACCTTGTGATTGTGTTTCTCTTAGTGATCCTGCTTATGCTATTATTGTCTAGTAAATTGAAAAGAACTTAATAGCAGCTCTAAATTTAACAGATAGGGGGTTGTAGGATCGACTAGTCTTGCTATTTGATCCCTAGAGGTCACCAGGGAAGCCTCCCTTGTGTTAGACCTTCTTCTATCACTAAAATGAGGGAAGTATCTACTTAATTGACAGTGGTAGAAACTTCCATTTGTTACACGAGATTGGGATCTTGTGGAGGGATTTGCACAAGTACAAATCCTATGATAACAAAGCCAAATCCAAGTCTATTTGTAAATGGGAAGAGAGTCATGTAAAGTTCATGTTATGAAGGTTTTTTATCTTACTCTTCAAGACAAAGTCAGTCAAAGATGAAGTTAGAATCAAAGTTGATTAGAGTCAAAGTCAAGTTTAAGCTAAGTGAGACAAGATCATTGAAGTTGTCAAAGTCAACTGTTGAAGTCAAGCTGAGATCCTAGAGCCAAAGTAAATTCGAAGTCAAGTTGAGATCCTAGAGCCAAAGTAAATTCGAAGTCAAGTCTAGGTGTGAGTCGAAAGAACCCAGTTATGTAATGAAGTCTTGGTAAAGTGATAGTGAAGTCAAGTCATGACAGTGGTGTGTCAATTAAGTTTTCCAAACCAAGGTCATAAGTTTCCTTGATATCACTCCAACAAACAACATTTATGCAGGTATAGAAAGATGAAAAAGATTGCAAGTGTACATGAAAGAAATTGACAACAAAAAGAAGAAGATAGATGAAGATGCAGACTCCATGACAAAAGATGATAGAGGAAAGTACAAGAAAAATGAAGAAAGAAGAAGAAGGCATTAAGAACAAGATGAAATAAGAAGACAAAAGAAGCAGAAGGTAGACTCCTGGACATGAACAAAAGCAACAAAGAAAATGGCACAGGAAAATGGAAATGAAGAATGAAGCACTCAAATGAATGAATGATGAAGTGAAGAAGCAAGGTAAGAATAAATAGTACCGTGTGTTTAGAAATTGAGATGCAAAAGCAGTGAATCCATGAAAAATGACATCCCTAAGAAGTTTAATAGTCCTCCTTGATAGTGTTTTTTGATGATGGAAAGAAAATGTTCTTGGTCCAATGTTTGTATAAGGGCTAGATTAGCTTGAAATGAAAATTTGAAATTGTATGTACCTGAGTCAAATGTTGATGTAAGCCATGATGAGGCAAGTATACCCCTATAGCTTGATTGTTGATTAGTTTGTGGTAAACCAAAAACCAGTTGTAATGGAAGAAGAAGGTTTGTGGTCAGCTGGAACCACTTTATGCAAATGTATGGTTCGTGGTAAGCCAAAATCACTTGAGGATGTAATGGTTGAGGGTAACCTAGAAAAACCTAGAGTATCGTTGTGGGTAAGCCAAAGAAAACCCAGGATGATGATTGATGATGATGCAGGGGGAGGGAAAATGATCGTGATTGAAGAATTGTTGTTGAACCATGCAAAAGAAAAAGTTTCCTAGAGAACCGATGGATACAGTGGTTGGTGATCCATGTGTTTCGGTGGATGGTAACAATTTTATATGGAATTCAACAAACACATTGTTTATGTTTTGCGGATACAAGATGAAAATTGAAGAAGATTGAGGATGAAGGATGAAGAAGACCAAAGATCACAAAAGACAAAAGATGAAGACAAAGAGCATCAAAGTCAAAGATCATAGAAGATGAAAATGACACTAGTTCAAAAGGCAATTGAAAAGATAGAGGATGATTATTACATATTGAGATCACAAGTATTCGTTAAGGGGGAGTATGAAGGATTAACTCCTACTTGTGGATCATGAATAATGTCTAAATTGTATGATGACTTTATAATGATGTAGACCAAGCATAGAAGTCTACGTAAGAATCATAGATGAGGAGAAAAGAGAGATGTTAGGGATGAAGATCAGTTGAGAGATTCACAGAAATATTTAAGGAGATATTGTGGAGAAAGTTATGCATATGGTTGAACTAAACATCTAATTCATGAGTGTAAACTCCTTGTGCCCCTTGCTTTGTAGATGGTTGTGTATATTTGCTGCTGGTTATTAAAACCAACGACATCATTTGGGATATATATTTATGAGCTGTAATCCTTTCTACATAAGAATATCTAGCCTAGGGATGGCTACCTCCTTCGCCATGTCTTGATCTCCAATCTCCTCTTCATTGACGATGTGGTTTTATTGGCATCCACTTTGGAGGGTCTTTAGAGATAATTGGACACCTGAATCAGATTATGCGACCTTTGACAATGGATGGTCAACCTTGGGAAGACCAAGGTTATGATCTTTAAGGACTCAAGGAATGTCCTATCAAATTATCACTTCTACTTCTTGGGTGGGGAGATTGAGATCACCACGGCTTATACTTGGGTTTTCAGTTTTCTGGATGTCCGTTTAGATTGAGATAGGCTATCCAGCCTTGGAACATTAAGCACCGTGGTCCCCTAGCAAGGTCTGGGAATTGTTACCACATAATCACACACCCAAAAGTGTAATGTTTGGCACCTAGGTGAAGACTTGTCGAACTCATGAGGTTGGCCACTGTCACCTCACCAACATTCCTATACACTTTAGGTTGGGTTAAATGGAATCCTAACCAAGGGAGATTTCCCTATGGGTTACTAAGCTCAATGTGTATGTAGTAGTAGTGAGAATGAAAGAGAGCCTAGCAACATGAACATAAAAGGAAAATGGAAAAGGAAAAGATGTCAGGGAAAATGATGGACAAAAGAGAGAATAGTGCCTTTCTTATTTGGGCAATGTGATGGCTCCAAAAATAGCAAGTGCACCCTTCAAGCGGTTGCTGTGTAGACACAACCATCATAGAAACCTGTATGTAGCTATAAATATGCCTCTAAAAAATGCACCCTTGTTGCTAAACCTGAAGGATTATGCAGGGCGTTTTCCTTTTGTCTGGTCAATTGGCCATATGTTTTCAAATGATCATTCAACTATATATCAAAGAACAGGTCTGAATTTGATCCCTTCAAAATTTATCTTTTGACCATGGCACTGCTACAGGAAAAGTGATGTGAATACAATTCAATAAATGATGTTGTTTGCTTGCTTCAAGCAGTGGATGCAGGGTGCTGTAATAATTCACTTCGCTGCTATCAAAATGCTCAATACACAACCCAATACCATAAAGAACAAGTTCCATGCATGATGCTACTCAGCCGTCATAAATTTCATGTGTATTTCTTAATTGTGCCCTTTTATGAGTGATTCTCTGAAAATAAGTCACTTGGCACACCAAAATATGTCATCCTCTGAATGTACTCCTTCCCAACAATTACCTTCTTTGTTAGAATAATATTGCAGGGCTTGCTGACCTATAATCTGGAATATCCCCAGAAAACAAAGTTTCAAAGCCCTCCCAAATTTTGGTTGTAAAAACCGTTGTGCATGGATCAAAACATTGAGTGGCATCCACAAGTGTCTACATCATTATGAACAATTGTACGCGAAGGGAAAATACCATGATTTCAAACAACTCCAGTGATGAAAGGTATAAGTATGCTGATCCATTGTGAATTGGGCCACCCATTAACACCAAAGAGTATGTCACTAAACACTCCTATGCAGTGCTAAGCAATGACCATGGAGAGACAAAACATGAACTAGGATATTCCACCACACAAGCCCCAATCACCATCACCATCAAGCAAACCAAGAAACAAGGCATATGAAGATCATCAACCAAAAGGCATGAAACCACCAAGAAAGCAACCACCAAGAGGACCACTATGCTCAATCACCTCAAGCCAAGAAAATAAGGAATGTTACCCCTTGCAAATATACCTTTACCAATCATTTCATATGAGGGGTAACAAGTCCTTCATACTTGTTCTTTTCATGGAGAGGAAGCCAATGCTTGATAAATGCCTTTAAAAACTGAAATTGATGATATTTCTTTTCCACCAAGATTTTCATACCAATTAAAAACTTCTTCAAGAAAATCCAAGGAAATTATAAACATTTTTCAATTTTGACATTCTCATGGACAACATTAAATTTTGAAAGATCATTAGTGAAGGATGCAACATGCATCATAGGTGAGTCTTCATATCCATGGAAATTTGGTATTCCCTTTATCCAGTTCTCATAATCATCATCAAAATAATTTGGATGCCCTGTGATACTTGTGAAATCCAAAGGATCAAGCAAATCTGTTGATTTTTCTAATTTCTAGATCTGATAATTATTGCCTTATGATTTCAAACAGATTTTTAATGCCACCGTTATCATAGAATAATTACACATTGAAAATCTCAATTGAAATAAAACTGCAGCGGAAATAATAGAATCATAGAAAGATAGCCATGCACAATAGACACAATATTTTTACCCTGGGAAACCTAACCTTGGGAGAAATCCCAACAACTTTTCTTAAGAAGAATTCAAGCCAGAAAGTACATCACCATTCAATGAAGAAACCCTATCACATAGACAAATTCGCCCTTGTATGAGGAAGAACCCTCAAAGATAGCGCACCACAGAATTGGCACAACTGGCAACTAACAACTGGCAAGTGGCTAATGCGCACTTGATGAGAAGAGTTGTGAGATGTGTAGAAATGGATTGATCCAACCTTTATTTATAGTAATCTGAGTAACCTTTATTTACTTGTGTGGCTGACTTCTTCTTTTGTTCACAATAATTCATTTAATGCTTTTCCGGGGCTTCTTTAATATTTCAATGGTCTTTGACTTGTTTTCTTGGCTTTCTTATTTCACTAGAAGAGTTTCCATGAGCCTTGTTGATGTGACATCTCCTCACATGGACGTCTAATTAATATAGGGCTCTAATGTTGAGTAAACCCATCGAGAAGCCCCTCATCACAAGAGGTCTCTTGAGCCTACATCTTCAACATTAGACTAGACTTGTAAACAAGTCAAACCTGCCCTATAAAAATTAGATCACTCCAACCTGGAGCAGGCATGTGATAGCATCTAGCATCTCGAGTCTTTATCACTCCTTATCAAATCAACACGACTAAGGAGAAAGACTACACCTGGGCCATTCACCACTAACAAAGCCTCGTGAGTGAACATATTATTTTCCCTTGGTCAAATCGGCATGACCAATCTGTGAGAATGTATGACCGATGCTGCATCTCGAGTCTTTATCACTTCGAGTCAAATTAGCATGGCTAAGGAGAAAGACTACGCTTGGGCCATTCACCACTAGCAAAGCCCCATGAGTGAATGTATCATTCTCCCTTGGGCAAATCAACATGACCAATCTGGGAGAATGTCTGCCCGATGATGCTAACTAGAGAACCATTGACATCCTGGGCCATTCACCACTAGCATAGCCCCGTGAGTGAATGTATCATCCACCCTTGGTCAAATCAACATGATCAATCTGAGAGAATGTATGCCTGATGCTGAAGCATCAACAAAATCTTCTAGTAGCCATTCCACTTCTAATAATGTCATATCTTCAAAATTTTCAACATAAAGAGCTGATCTGAAATTTGAAAATGTATACCATCATACCTTATACTAGAGAAAGTGGAGTGGAGTCGCTAAAATGAACTTTTGATGCCTTCATGATGTTACTTGTTTCACCCTACAAGCAAGAAGTCTTTAAATTTGCAAAGGAAAAAAGGCTTCTTCCCTCAATGGAGTTGCGAAGATGAGAATAGATCAGCTCATCCAAAAATGTGTAGCTGATCTACAAGATGTCTTTCAGGAAATGGACTTTATCCCCAACAACGGTGGAAAAACTCTCTTATCTTCCTTTGGTGTCCTTTACCATCATACCTTATACTAGAGAAAGTGGAGTGGAGTTGCTAAAATGAACTTTTGATGCCTTCCTGATGTTACTTGTTTCACCCTACAAGAAACAAGTCTTCAAATTTGCAAAGGAAAAAAGGCTTCTTCCCTCAATGGAGTTGGCAAGATGAGAATAGATCTTCAATATGCTCTCTCATCCAAAAATGTGTAGCTGATCTACAAGATGTCTTTCAGGAAATGGACTTTATCCCCGACAACGGTGGCAAAACTCTCTCATCTTCCTTTTGTGTCCTTTACCTTCAAGATAAGTACATTATACACTCTACATCTTTTGATGAGTTGCATTTGTAGATTATTTTTGGGTAGAGGCTGGCCACCTTCATTATTGTTTTGAGTTGTGGATCTAGATAAACCATCTCCCTCACATCTTTGTAAGATTTAGCCACCAAAATTAAGGGTTAAGTAGTTCACATCACTTGATTGTTTGCTTTTCCTTGCATCAATTATTGAACCAAGTTAAGGAGTTGTATGGCACACCACTTGGCTGCTTATAGCCCTTGATTTACCCACTTGAAATTGCTTAAACGACTCCATAGCCCAAATAGATAAGGCACTAGTCTCCCTTTCACTCATCACACCAAAACCATTTCCTTTTTCTTGTTCATTTTCATTATTGCTAGGTTCTCTTTACTCCCACTTATTACTACACAAACTGAACCTAGTAACCAATAGGAATACCCCCCTTGGCAAGGAAACTTTTCCTTAGTCGAATGTGTAGAGGAGTGTTGGCGAGGTGACAATCGCCAACCTCCTAACTTCCATAAGGCTAGTACCCTATCTTTGGGACTTTAATCTAAAGGTGTTAGTTTGTCTGGTAACAGGAACTTGACTTGTTACAAGAGGATTGAGCCAGGATGGAAAGGGTTTAGGTTGTCATGCTTTGCCACATAATTAGATGCAAGAGGAATGTTCCCCAACACATTGTTTAGGGAGAACTCGTTGGTCTCCCTTTCCAGGCTAAGGTCATTTTTGGATTGGTTTCACTACTTCATCAGGTTTAGAGCTTTGTTGATTCAATTGCCGACGGAGATCGGTACTCTTACCTTGCATATTGTTCCTGGGAGGTCGCTGCCTCAACTTGTCTCCCTTATTGAGTCCATTGTTTTTTTGTTGAGGTTATGTGATTATTATAGTCTATGGGCATATTAATGGACAAATTTCCCCTATTCAAATCTCTTTGGATGCCCCTAGCCAAATATTGCAGAACAAGTGTTGAAATAATGTAACTGCAAAGAGTATTCTTATTATTATTGATATATTATTTATAGGATTAATCCCCATTGTGGATTAATCATGTCGGTAATTGTATTAGGACCAAATCCCCTTTTACGGATTGGTCAACGGACAATTGTAATAGGCAGAATAAGAAGTCGGCCCCAACAGTTATTATTGAGACCCAGAAAAATAATGAAGGTGGGTTTACCCACCCAGAGTGAGAGGTCGGCCTTGCCAGTGAAGAGCCTTCACACGTGCTAGACTTGTATATATAGAGAGGCTAGCGCCTCACTTTATCACACAACACACTTGCTCATTTTCTAAGAGGAAAGCTGCAACTTACCAGTGGGAGAGAGGGAGAAGAGTGGCGCATCTTTTGGAGAGGACTATCTGTATTGGTTTGAGTTATCTCTTGACATTGTATTGGCAATTTATGATAAGGAAGTTTTTGCTGGGTTTTCTTCCCCTAGAGGGTTTCC
>ML777978.1:705027-716273 GCA_009831015.1 Picea engelmannii
GGATTTTAAGATGAAAAGGTGATAATATGAAGGGAACGGACGATGGTTCTTCAAACCCCCTTTGGTGGCTAACCAAAACCCATGAATACCAACTTGCTAAGCCGCCCAATCAATCACCCCAACAGTGGTCAAGTGGGTTAGTGTAAGATCCAAGCAGTCATCCAAAGTGAAAGAGATCTAATGCATACATAAGAAGGTTATAATGATCAAATATGACACATACCATGATACCTTGGACCAATTACCTCACGGAGCAAGAGCCTTCTTTGATGCAAGCCCAAGCCTATGGTGATGGAGGCTGGTACTGCTGGCAGGAAAAATCTGGCTGAGAAGGAAAAGAAGGGTCCTCCAGGACCATGTTCAGGTAGCTCCTGCTCTCGGTACTCCATGTCTAGGACCATGTGGGCCTCGAGACATGATCTCCTAGTTATCCCTAGATATCGGGGATAACAGTATCAAAGCGTGATCATTTGATCCCTCGTGGCAAAGAAGTAGTTGGATAGAGAGATGTTCAAGGCTCTGGTGGATTTGTTCCAGACTGATAACTTGAACATGAAGATGGTCTTGAGGAACAAGCTCAAATCCATCCAGATGTCAAAATATGACAATGTCACTAGTTACTTCATGAGGATCACTCAGACATGTGATCAACTTGCATCCATTGGAGAGAAAGTGGACGAGGCAAAACTTGTGAATGTGGCATTGAATGGGTTCACCAAGACTTGGGAACCATTTGTCAAGGGGATTTGTACTCAAGAAAAGCTTCTAGATTGGCAGAGGCATTGGGATGATTACATCCAGTAAGAGATTAGGGAGGGGTCTAAATCATGCAAGAAAGAAGGTGGAGAGGAGAACCTGGCTTTGGTCAGTCAGGCCAAGGGGAGCAAAGGATAGTGTTCTAAGGAAGGCGGAAAGAAGGACTTGAGCAAAGTGAAGTGCTTCTCGTGCCACAAGACGGGGCATTATGCATCACAATGTCTGGAGAAGAAGAAAAGGAAGGAGAGACTCGACAGGTAGCAGCGTTTGCAGGAACTCAAGTCAAGGAGTTTGCCGAGAAGTTTGAGAAAGAATTCTTGTTGGTCTTTTGTCTTTTTGGCATAGTTTCCAAAGGTGCCTAGTATTTGGACAGTGGTGCATCTCATCATATGATGGAGGCACGGGAGCTATTCAGCAGTTTGACGATGCAGTACTTAGGATCTCACGTTGATCTTGGTGACGATGTCGATGATGCAGTTGAGGGGGAGGGAACTATCTTGTTCTAGCTTGAGTCAGGAGGTTTGTTAGAGGCTCAGGATGTGCTTTATGTCCCAGAGATGAAGAAGAATTTGCTCTCAGTCTCAACTTTGGAGGATGAGAGTTTCGCAGTCTTGTTTCAGAAAAGACCAATACTTGTACATTCAAAGGGAGCTAGCCCTGACACAATAGTGAGCATTGGTGTCAAAGAGGGAAAGGTATACAGGTTGCAGGCCAAGCATGTTATTGGGTCTAAGAGAATCTTGGATCATGGATCGATGTTAGTGGCAGAGGACGAGGAGCAGGAGACTCCGAAGGGTGAGCAAAGTTCATAGATTTCCAGTGTGGGGAGTCAACCTTCCGATGGGAAGAGGGAGTTAGCCCCTTCCAGTTTTGTCAAGAGACCTAGTTGGTATGAGCTGACATTGATGGATGCTCAAGAGCATGAGGAGGCTCCTAGGAGTATAGACAGGGAGAGCATGCCTCCAAAGAAGTGTCCATACTTCAGGGCACTAATGTGTAGTGTCATTGATTATGAGATTTCCAATGTTTAGGGAGCAACTGACTAGCAGGGTTGGAGGGATGCTAGTGTGCAAGATGATGTGTGCAACATTGTGCCAGGATCAGAGGAAGAACCTGTTCCAGGTGGCTCTTCGAGAAGTACCTTCCTCGCTAAGAGGGAGCGTTGATGTTTGTAGCATCTGACAGGTACTTCCACATTGGTTTTGTGTCTAACATGTGGAAGTCATCATTAATACCTCTCAAAACGTAGGAAATTCACTTTATTAAAGCAATTATTAAAGCGAATGCCTTTTTATAATTAATTGAGTTTAATTTAATTAAATGCCTAAGTTTTTGGCATTGGTGAATTAAATTAAATCCTAGCCATTGATCTTAAAGTGTTGGTGAGACCTAATCTCAGCCATTGATCACTTTGGAGATCTAGGGTTTTGGATTTAGGGTAAACCCAACATTATAAAAGGCAGCTAAGTTGAGAGGAAGAGACACACACAGAGTGAGATAGTGAGATCTCATTGTATTGGGCGGAGAAGGACTTTCATCCAAGTGTGCAGGGGCAGGGTCCAAGGAAGGGATCAAGGGGAAGCAAAGGAGTAGCGGCTTGCAAGATCGAAGGACAGATCTTGAGGTGTGATCAGCTATTTTGCTGTTTTGTATTTTTCCTTAGAGGGGCCATTTTCCCATGACGAGAGCACAGATTTTATAATAAAATCATCACGGTATTGGTTTTCCCTTAGGGGTTTTTCCAGGGGTATTTACCCAGAAAATATATGTGCATAATTGTGGTTTTCTGGTTATTGCTTCCGCTGATTTATTTATTTAGATCGTTAAAACTCATCCTTGTTTTTTATTCAGTAAATCTGCAGTAATAAGTTTATTACAACAAAGTATTTTCTTTGAAATAATTTACCGGGTGTTGGATGGGTAAAATTTAACAAATTGCATTCTCTTGCTATCATGAGTGAATTCAAGCACATGCCCTTATCAATGTGCAAATATTTAATTCCTGAACATTTTTCCCAAAATTAGCGTTAACCTTGCAAAAGGATGTTACTCTGTTCTATGTGCAAATTGCAAGTCATAGTTATGTTCTGCTGGATTTTTTTTTCGTCTGGAGACTTTGGTCAGAGACAGAAATACAAAACTATCCCATCCATGATCAATCAAACTTAATTCATCTTGACCAGTAATTTTGTCCTTTGGATTAGATTATACCTAAATTAAATATTTGCAAGCCCTTGTTACATGTTTTGTGTGATCCTGATTCTTTCTGCCACTTTCTCAGTGGCATTGTAATTGTACGTGATGAGACAATTCTGTTTTCCTGCAGTGTTCTGCCAGTACTAGCAACTCCATGTTTGTAGGTTTCAGGGCAACATCTACCTCCTTGTTTCATAGATATGAATATAGAACAGAAACTGACTTGGTCAGAAGTTATTTCTTAACCATCAATGTGAGGATGGAACTGAGCTTTGCCACTTCTAGTTTATACATTGATTGGATTCTCTCCCAATCCCAGTCATTTCGTGCCTCCTGAATAACACCCCGAGGTCTAGATACATATCAAATATTTTGATATCATAAGATAGTGGATCTACACTGAAATCTTCAATAAACCTTAATCCAGTACAGCAGAAAAATATAACAGCACTTCAATAATGATTGCAGTAAATACCATACCATGTGCTTGAAACAGATCTAACACCAAACAAGATCACTGTCCAAACATGAGTACTCAAGAGAGGAGTGCTATAAGTAAGATTTCCCTTAGGCCTTTCATCAATGAACAATTTGAGTCATTAATTTACAAATGAGGAGGGTGGTGTATTTATACACCTAAACCTCCATTAGGTTTTAGGGCACTAGCCCCAAGAGGGTGATAGGACGACCTGGTTAAACATAGATAAGTACAATAAGATGGGTTAATTATCCATATTTAGGCTCAATAAAGCCATCAATACCTCAAGTGAAGATTAACCATAACCTCAACACCCCTCATTAAGCTGAACAAGGGGCCACAAAGAAGGCATTACATCCACAAATCATCAGAGTACCCCTCCTTAATGATGATCTGGGGGTCATCAAAAGCCATATCACTTGCGGAGAAAACCTTCACAATTTATTTTAGGATTGATTGTGCTAAATGGAGTTTTCCATGGAGCAAATTGGTATTTTTTTAGGAAGAGAAGGGCCAGCTGAAATAAGGGCCCAAGATGGGGGCAAGTTTGACCACTGTGTGGAAGGACTTGCAAGGAGATCAACAACATCAACGAAAGTAGCAACAACACACTTAGGCAGAGACAATATCATTGAGTGGGTAGGATCATTGTCATCTTTTCATCCAGCTGTTGCGCATCACAATGGAAAGTGTCATGATTCATCACTGATCTTAATATCACTAGATTGAGGAATAATATAGGGTGGATATTTGGGGTGTCGGTAGCCTCATTTTAAGATGGAGGAGCATCAATAGGTGTCGCATCTAGGGTGTTAGTAGCCTCATCTAAAGATGGAAGATTGGAAGATACATTAAGGAGAGAGGAGGCACTAGATGAAGAATGGGTCTCAATTGATTGTCTTGTAACTCTAGATGGAGTACTTGGTTGACTGCGTATAGGTGGACCAACATTAGATGGAGATGTGGAAGGGTCCACTACAACTGCCCGAGAATTATCAACAACTACCTCAACAAGAGAAGAGTTGTGATTGATGGATACTTGCTAAGAACCATCATTGGAATCATCACTAGCAAGTGCCAAGAAGTAATGGTAGAGATCTTGGTGGACCATGAGAGAAAGGTTAAACAAAGTTAACATCACGATGTTCAGTTACCGGATGAGAGGTGGGGTCATAAGGATGACACCCCTGTAAAATGTCATTGTAGCCAACTAGAGTCTTGCAAGAAGTATGATGGATAGGGGAGATATCTTGCTTTTGATTAGGTGGGTGGACCCATGCACCTAATCCAAAGATATGGAAGTGTGAGATAGGGGGCTTCTGCCCATGCAATTATTCATAAGGGGTCATACAGGTGACTATATGTGTAGGTGTGGGATTGATAATGTGTGGCACAAATAACGACTTCTTCCCAAAAAGACAACTTCATAGTATGAGAATGAAGCATACAATGGGCTATTTGCATGATTTCTCGATTCTTATGCAACCACTCCATTTTGCTCATGAGTATATGGAACAATGTTTTGCCAAGAGATGCCATTAGAGCCAAGAAAATGTTGGAAAGAAGTACCCATGTACTCACCTCTCCCATCCATTCAAAGACACTTGATTTTAGTTGTGCTGAGCTTCAACAAGAGTTTTGAACTCTCAAAATTCATCAAACACCACATCCTTGGATTTAATGGTGTAAACCCATAGAAACGAGGAATGATTGTCAATAAAAGTGAGGAAGTACTTGGCTCATCAATAAAAGTGAGGGAGTACTTGGCTCCCCCAAGAGAAGAATTGGCCATACGACAACAAATATCGATGTGAATTAATTCAAGGGGCTTAGAAGCATGCCTTGAGTTGTCCTTTGGAAAGGACTCTCGATGATGTTTAGCCATCATACATCTCTTGTAAACACCACTAGGAGGGTTGATATGTGGAAGACACTTAACTAAGTGAAGATGGCTCATGTGTCTCAAGGATCCATAATTGTTGTGACCAAGACAAAAGTGCCATAGCTTACTATGATCAATTTCTTTGGTCACCATTGCAATGATTTTATTCAAGGTTGGGGTTGAAGAAAACTTCGCTAACTTGTATATTTGTATGGATTCATCACAATATCCAAAAGAGACAACTTTGAACTTGTCATTCAGGTCTTTAACAACCCATTTGTGTGGCCAAAATTCCACCTTTTTATTGGTGTGTATGATGCAATAAATAGATAGTAGATCTATTCCCACTCCAAGAACATGGAGAACATCCCCATACTTAGCATTGTCAATAACAACAATGCTGCAACTAGAAACTTGGAGAATTGAGTCATCATCGATAGTTACTTGCTCACTGTAGTCGGAGAGAAGGTGCTTGTGCTTCGCCATATGCCCAGTTTCCCCAAAATATACAATCCATTCCTGTGAGGAGTTGGAAGACCATAAAGTAGAGTGCATAGCTAAGTGTGTAGAATTACCAACCTTTTTTTTGAAGAGGGCATTGTTCTAGCTATTTGTTGAGCAATTACTTCAATCTTTTGAAAACAAAGATGACAATTTTTGAAAGCATGATCCTCCTTATGACAATAAGAATAGTTGGTCCTCTTCTTCTTTGAGGATTTGAGAGTGTCCCTTGTAGACTCATGTATGCATTGTTGATGATTACAGCTGCGTGAGACATCCTCTAGGACACAGACTGAGTCGGCCTGAGAGAGAGCCCATGAGTTGGGTGTGCCCATGAGATGGGTGTGTTGTTTTTCCTCTTTGAGACGAAGAAGGAACGTTGTGTGTGCCCCTGTGTGGGGTGAGGAAGCCCATGAGTTGGGTGTGCTCATGAGATGGGTGTGGTTCCTCTCTGAGACGGAGATGGAACGTTGTGCCATGTGTGGGGTGAGGAAGCCCATGAGCTGGGTGTGTGGTTCCTCTCTGAGACGAAGATGGAATGTTGTGTGTCCCTGTGTGGGGAAGCCCATGAGTTGGGTGTGTGTCGTTCTCTCTAAGACCGAGATGAAACGATGTATTGGTCTCCTCTGTGCAGAGAGTTGAGATGATGTGATACTCTAGATGATTCTCTTGTGAGACACAATGAGAAAGATATCTGTTGAGTTGGATGTGCCTGTGGCTGAGCACAGGTGAACATGATCCTAGTGGATGAGCACTACTGAGTGTGTCTTGTGAGACGCAGTGAGAAAGAGATCTGCTGAGTTGGACGTGCCTGTGGCTGAGCACACGTGAACATGATCCTAGTGGCCGAGCATTAGTGAGTGTGATTCTCCTATGAAACACAGTGAGATAGAGATGTGGACATCCCTATGGCTGAGCACAGATGGATGTGCCCCTAGTGGCTGAGCACTAGTGGGTGTATGAGATCCCTTGCTATATTGTACAAGAGTCAAACTTACTTGTAACCCTATTTGTGATGTAAAGGGTACAAGTCGGCCCCAACATAAAGTGAAAGATAATTAATGTAAAAGATAATTAATATGGTAATTATTAATTATATTGTGAGTTATTGAGGTCGGCCCTGTTGTGCCAATAGACACTACTGTTGATAGGCTCAGTCTAATATAAATAAAGGTAAATTCCCCATTGAGGAATCATATCACAAGTGTGAGTTTGGAAATTTCAGCAAGTACTTGTTCTTGAGAAAAGTGCGTACCTCTCTTGGGCGCTAGTCTTCTAGGGTTTGTGAGCACCCTTTTGTGTGCTAATTTTTATGGTGGTGGAGGTCTTTCTCTTGAAGAATATAGCAAAGGATTGGCTGGGTTTTCTTCCCTTGTTGAGAAGGGTTTCCTAGGATACTTTTGTGTACTTGTGCATGGTGTTTCTTCTTGTGATCTTGGTTGCTGCAACAAATTGTTTATGGTTCAAGTAAAATGCTAAAAATGGAATGAACTTCATGCTTGAGCCTAGCTTATTGAAAAATCAACATGTATGAGGTGGAAACCTTAGAATGGGCTTTGTAATGGTCCCAAGCCAAGATGCCAGGAACATCACGGTTTTTGCATGATTTTTAAACTGTTACTAAGTGTGGCATTTCGTCAAACACTTTGCTGATTTACTTGTTTGTAGGTGTGTGTTGCAGATTAACCTCTTAAATTTGGCCTTAGGGTTTATATTCACTTATCACACATAGATCTGAAGATACAATCAATGAAAGTACAAGATACACCAAATATGGAACCAATAGCAAGATCTGACCTTTATTAATATAATGAGCAAGAACCTGATACAAGAGTGAGGCCGATCTGGAATGCTCAATAGATGGCTCCCATAAACATAATAAGAGCTGCTACAAAATGCTCCCGAAAAGAAGATGAAAGCCTCCAAAGGCTGGATACACAATGAAGATCAGTACAAAAGAGATCTGTACCGTATGGAGTGCCAAACCCCCAACTAGATAGGTCACGCTCTGTTGGAAGACTGGATACTCTCAACAATTCGGCCCTGCTGCCAAAGACTACCAAACCCTCCAATGAATATGCCGAACTGTAGATCGGGCAAGTGCAAGGACAACCCAGATGCTCAAACCTCCGAGATCCCTCTCAAAGTCATGGATCTAGCCTCCCTCCAAGGAATGGTGCGCCCCCCATGGATGCTTGAAACCCTAGATAATTCGGCTTGCCTCCTAGAGGCCTCCAAATGCTCCACAAAACCACTAGAATGATAGATCGAGGCTTGGTTACCTCCCTGGTGAAGTCCCACGCGAAAAGATGAAGATCTGATCTACCAAATGGCTGAAATCACTTTCTGAAGTGTGCTCCTCTCCTCCAATTCGTCCCATGCATCCAACAAGTTAAATGGCACACAAAACTCCTTCGGAATGCACTATATCTAATAGCCAAGACCCTGCAATGAAAACCTAGGTGCTAGAATCTCCAGAAGCCCTGCTAATCACTTGGAAAGAACTTCCCTCAATGGATGGTGCGCCCCCCTTGCTGGAAACCCCCAATGGTACGCCCTCCCTCTCTTCCTGTCCCTGTGGTTGGTGTAGAACTCTCCTGCATTGAGTAGATCTGAACTAGAATGGTGTGGGGGAGTATTGCATCCCCAAGACCAAGCTTGAGACAAGCTAGGTGGAATCTTTCATCACCGAATCGTCGTCTAGGGTTTGTTAAGTCAAAACCCTCAAAACCCCCAAGATATGGGCTCACTAGCTAGAAGCCAGATATCAAAATATAATCATACATGAATGAGAGAATAGAGACCCTAGCCTCTCCGTTATACTTCCTGCTCACCTTGTCCCTCCAAAGTGACTTTCATTTTATTAATTATTAATTAATTAATTAAATCACTTTAATTAATTAATTAACCTTTTTACCTCTGAAAAACACCTTATCTCTCCTTGTGGCTTCCCTGGCCACTGAAAGTCACTTCTCATCATCCTATCCTGTAGTGTTGTTCCTCTCGATTCCAATGAGTTATTACACTGAGAGGTTCCTCAAGTATTGTGCCCAAAATGCTCTCTTCACTGAATTTAATTAATCTATTTCTCAAAATACTCAAAATCATGGAAATCGTCGGAATGCAACGGAACGAAAGCCAATCTGTGTGGAATGGATCATAATGATGAAATAGGATGAGTGATGCAAGCTAGACCCCAAAATATCCCTCAATAGCTCCTGTACTCGCTATAATCCCCATCTGGCCACTCTGGTCATCATAACATCCTGTAATACCCTGATGTCCCAAAGTGGGGACATTACAGTCCTCCCTACTAGAATATTTCTTGTCCTCAAGCAATAACTGAACCCATCCAAATACAATACCGGGGTCCCATATCCACCTGTGGGATACACAGTAGGTCCCATCTTGAGATGAATTATCATACACTCCACCCCCTGGGTCCCATACTAGGAAATGAACTGCAATCCTCTGTGAAGCATAGTCCTAAAATATGTCAACTCCATGAATCTCCTGCACATGACACATGGCCTCATCTCGGAATGAGTCCATCCTCCAAGTCCCTACCAAGATCTTCACGGTGTCCATCAACTGCACATGCTGATGCCAGAATGAGGTACTGCAAGACATCTGTGAGACACCCTCAAGTGATGTGCTCTCATCAACACTGAAGCCCAATGGAAAGTCAAAACAACTTTCCCCTGCAAAGGTCCACTCGCCCGTCAGTCAGTGAGATGCTCCACCTTGCAATCCCTGGGTCCCATACTAGTCTCTGTCGAAGATCACCATGCTGGCACTGCACTATGTTGACCATGCCTGACTACTCCCTGTATATATATTGGATCCTCTATTCCTGGATCTTCAAGCTGAAATACATGTGGCAATTGGACTTGCTGTCCAGAAACTGCATCTGTAAAAATATCTTTGTGGAAGTAATACCTGCCCAACCATCTCCATGCTCGATCATGATCATTAAGAGGGAGGAACTGCCTCGCTCCATAGGACAAGTCCCTGCAGGCCCACTCCAAACCAACCCAAGGTGGAGTATGTGGCTCTTTGGTGCAACCTGGGTCATCATGCAGTGAAACATCCTGCTAACAAAATGAACTCTCGGATCCCATGGCAGACTTGAAAGTTTATCACTTCCAATCCCTGCTAACTGCTCCTGTGTCATATTGATCACTGTCGGAAGCCCTCCGTGCTCATCCTCCTGAGAGTTTGTAGTTGTGTCATCCCCTGAGGTGTCTGCTATCCCCTGGATTGTGATGCTCACCATCATGCACCAAGTATCAACTGGTTGCTTATGACGATCCACCTCTGTCCTGTTGTATGCCGTAAAAGCACGCATGTCAGGTGGTCTCGGTATAACCACTCTCCATGTCCTCTGCCACTGTCTATCTCTCCTCATGTTGTTGTCCATGATAAAAGTGTCGGGAAGGGATAACAGAGACATTTGTAGCTGACTGTAGGACTGAAAAATACCACCTGCCTTGGTCAATCCCAAGGATTCGACCAAAATCTCGTCTACCGGTACCCATGATAAATGCTCGCCTGTAATCATCACCGAACCCCAATCATCCAATACAACCAGAAGTGACTCTTCCAACTACTGGTCAACCAACCTCCATCTCTCATCTCCCACGCAATTGTTGAAACGGTGAAGGTGATCTCTCATACCTATGTGTTGCTGCTGTTATCGCACGGTTTGTAGGAGGGGTTTAGATAGCTTGAGTCAAGGCTTAAAACCGGCGTAACAGGAGCTTCCCCACCCACTGTCACCTCGATGGGGGGCTCTTTCTATTTAGGAGGGCTAGTCCAAGGGAGACGTCCCTATGTAATCTGGGTTAATGAAAGGGCAGAAGGATAATGAATCAAGATGAAAGGTTCCCTTTATCAGATTACTGCCGAGTATGAGATAGTCAAGAAAAAGTCTTCCACTGAATGGCACCTGTTTGCGAGACAAGACAAATAACTAGAATATATGCTGCAGTGGTTAGTGCTTCAAGATATTAATGACTATCTTTATTATATATATGAGCAAATGATCAAATGCTATTATTGACGAGGTCAATGATTGCTTAACAAAGACCAATGACTAATATCACTCTTTCAGTAAAGCATAAAAGATAATGAGCATTCAATGTGCACAATTAAAACCTTGTATTATATCATTAATGCAATAAATATCCCAAATCAGCTCATATAGACAATGTTGCTGCGTCACCTATATTGTTGCTACAATAGGTGTGACGTCAAGCATAAATTTAGGTCAAAAGAAAGACAAAGAGCACAACGTTTTATCAAACAAGCTTGCAGATGTAATCAATGGCTCCAAATCTATCAAATGAGATGACAAATGTCACAACGTTGTAGGCACAAACAAGAGATCAAAACATGTGACGTCACCTATATAAATTTTGTTGTCTGCAGTTT
>ML777978.1:731587-763252 GCA_009831015.1 Picea engelmannii
GTTATGATTGTTTTACCTGGAACACCTTCTTGAGACTAGTCAATAGGACTAGTCAGATACCCTATCTTACACAGGGTGTATCTACAAATTTAAGATGACCCAGAAGCTGAACTTTTTACCATAGATACCTTACTAATTTCTGTGAATAGCCTCCGGAGTTTAGGGTCTGAAACGTTATAGAAATTTTTTTATAGCGAAAATTCCGCAATGACTCAGTTCAGGATGATTCCAGAACCCTATCTTGTACAGGCTATATCTCTGAAAGTATAAGGCCCCAGGAGCTGAAATTTGAACCCAACGTACCTTGATCCGTCTAATAAATATCCTCCAAGCCGTTCCTTCTGAAACCTTGTAGAAAAAAAGTTATAGCAAAAATGCCAAGATGTCTTAGATGTAGTTGCGAAATCCCAAGGCCTTGAGCTCTGATACCATATGTTAAGAACCAAATATCAATATAGCATAGAAAAACCTCAGAAAAAGTACTCAACGCCTTGAAAAAGAGATAATTTCAGATAATAAGCCTCTTCGAGGGGGCAACCTCCTTTTACCTCACTTAAATGTTCAAGTACAAGATGATTCAAAATGAAAATGTCTCCTTGGTATATATAGGAAACTAGGAGGTATAATTACAACTAATGACCTAAAGCCAGCATAAATAAAATAACATTACTAATATAATATGCCCCAATTAAGGGGTAATGAGCCAATATTAGGGCTTAACACTTGTTACCCTTGGTGTGATGAATGTGGTCTAGCTGCACATAAAGGGTGATCAACCCTAAGGCTTCATCCTTCTTCAAACACACTAGATCATCACTCATCATTTTTAGTGAGAAGTGGTTTCTCAAAATACATCCATAAGCCTTTTCTATGAAGAAGGGCTATCATTTGATCATCACACATATGATAGTTGGATCCATTAAGATGGGGAAACAATCATTTTCCATCCATAACACCAGCGTTGTCCTAAAAAATGCAAAAGATTGACTGCAAGAAGAAAAAAGGAGTTCGCCGTCCTAAGGGAGGGCACAAATATCTACTGAAGAAAGCTAACTAATAGCCAAGGAAGGAGGGCATTGGTGGAAAAGAGGGTGAAAAACCCTAAAAACAGTTTGCTATCCAAAATGGATTGCTAAAACCCTAGTTGCAGACCTGAAGTAACCCTCAAACAGTGCTGTAAACCATAGTTTCAGACTTGGAACAACCTTGAAACAATGCTAGATAGAGAGAAGAGTCCACACTAGCTCTGATACCATGTTGAGATTATAAGATAGTGGATCTACAATGAAATCTTCAATAAACCCTGATCCAGTAGAACATAAAAATATAACAACACTTCAATAATGATCACAATAGAGATGAACCCATACCATGTGCTTGAAAGAGAAATCCAACACCAAAGAACGAAGATTGTTGTCCAAACACCAGTACTTAAGAGAGGAACCATATAGGTAAGATTGCCCTTAGGTATTTTATCAAATAAGAACTTGAGTGATTGATTTACAAAAGAGGAGGATGGTGTATTTAATATTTATACATCTAAACCTCCATTAGGGTTTAGGGTGCTATCCCCAAGAGCAGTGTTACCGGAAGCTTCCCCCCTCGCTTTGAAGCCCTAAAGCTTGATCCGGGCAGGTGCGTCTAGGAAGCTCGCGCTGAAGCACGCTTCAAAATTTAGGAAGCGTGCTTCGAGGCTCTTGAGCACGCTCCCTTCCATTTCCAAAGCGCCCCCCTCTGAAGCGTGCTTCGAAGGGCGCTTCATGCACGCTTCCGAGGAAAGCTCACACGCTTCCAAGGGGGAATGAGGTGTTTTGGTATGTAGCTAAGGGTTATTTTTCCTTACGAGTGCTATTTAAAGAGGTCCCCACCCCCTCTATTTCACCCACCCTAGTAATTAATGGTAATGTGACATTCTCCTTTATCTTTCATTTCCATCCTTTTACTTAAATTTTTAACATTACCATTAATTGTTTCAGGATGTTTGAGAGTGGTTCCAACCTCATTGGACTTCATATGGAAAAAGTAGAATTTTAGGTCCCATTCAAAATTCAACAGACTTAACAGTTTTCAAGATTTCAAGATTGGCAAGATTGCAATGTTTCCACTGGATTCTATCATGTATGAGGGTATGGAACTGGCATTTAATCAAGTGAACCAAGCCCTTTAGTTACCTCGATGTTGGTGGCATTGATTGTTGAACTCTTTTGTCACGACCCCAGTAAAAATGTACCCTTCACTGAAGTATAAACTCTTCTGTTGAACTCTTCTCTTTGTCGTCGTGTCAAGTGACTGAGTGGTGTATCAGTGTGTGCACACCAACCTCCGTCTTATATACATGCAGAGAGAAGAGTGGTTGAAGGGAAAGACAAAGATGTGGGATGTGTTTCTTGATGATATGGGTTTGAACAACAGTGTTGAGATGGCATTAGCCAACTTGGATCTTAATGAACTAGTGCTAGAGTCGGTCACTTTTGATGATGGTGATCCTCTTGAGGGGTCATCCTTTACATCAACAAATGCACGGATTGCATTGGATATAGGGGAGGAGGAGGATGGACTTATGATTGGCTAGATTGACTCAATACAACCACTACCAAGATTGGCTAGAAACTAGAATCTAGATGGTTGATGCTCGAATGATTAATCATTGATGAACTATGTAGTATGGATGCCATTTCTATCTATATTGATGTACAAATATGCATGTTTTCATATATTTTGTAGCTAATTTGTCTTTCTATATATTTTTTTGAATATATATATATATATATGATAGACGCTTCTCGGACGCTTCGCTTCCGAGGATTTTTGGAAAATGACGCTTCCGACGCTCCCGCTTCTAGCAACACTGCCAAAGAGGGTGACTAGGTCGACCTAGTCAAACATAGATAAGTACAATAAGATGGGTTAGTTACCCATATGTAGGCTCACTAAAGCCATTGATACCTCAAATAGAGGGTTGATATGTGGCCTCGAGTGAAGATTAGCCATAATCTCAACAAAATCATAACAGACAACTCCCTTTAGCATTGGTACACCTCACCACAATGGTTTTCATTGGTTTCCTTTTTTTTGAACTAGATGCTTTTGGTCAAGGTGAGCATGCAACATCTATTCTACTTGAGGTCTTCAATGGGGTAGAACCAGCCAGTTTTACCGGTTTGATGGCCAACCGGGTTCGAACTGGTCAATAAATTGAACTGACCGACCAGTTTATGACGGAATCGACGGGTTTCTGCATAAGAGAAAGCAATTTCAGTAGAGAATCCTCCAGCTCAAATAATACACTAATTGATGAAGCATTCACTTTTAATATGGTGAAAGAAACTTCATGCCTTCAGTGTTTTGCACTGCGGCCTGTGAACTTGTTGGGGGAATTGAGGACTTAGCTATGCCAACTGCGTTTGGTATGGCATTCCAAAGTTATACACAAAACTTTGTATCAGTCATGCAAAGCTGCTGAAAATTTTAACATGTTTTGCATCTATGATTATATGCTAGATTAAGAATACGGTATACATGATTCCCACAACCATGAATACCACCATAATGGCAGTGTTTATGCACCAATAAGTGACAGAAACTCATGTTGTAAAGTAACATGGGAAGGATAAAGTTGAAATGAAACTAATGGCCCCTAGCAATGCGCTAATGTCTTGCCCCTAGCAATGCGCTAATGTCTTGAAAGGTAGGCAGCATGGATGGAATGAAGGCACATTACATAGACTTGAGAAACATTCTGAGAAGCAGCTTTTTTATTGCAAATATGCTCTTCTTGACGTCTCTTATTCCTTCTCTATTATTTCATAGGCCACTTGAGAATGCGCCATCAATCAAGGCCGAGTTCGAGTCCAAGTCAGAGACAGATGATGATTCTGAGGGCGAGGATGCTCATGCCATTTCTACTTCTAGCAGTAGTGATGATTGATCGTTGATCGTGTTGATCAATGAGATAGTGACTTGTAGTCTTGACTCTTGTTAGTGTGTTATTTTCTGTTGTAGAGGCCATTTAGAGACTCCTTGATTATGTATTTATGTTCCGATCTCTAGATATGTACATTGTATTGCACTTGGTGCCATTTTAATATATTCATGAGCATACTTTGGATATGTTGTCTCTAATTGTCTCTAATGCTTTGGAAACATGATTTAAAATCTTAAAAATATATTTTTTTTCGTTAAAATTTAAATATTTTATGTATTTTTAAAAAACCGGTTCATTGAAACCAGTTCGACCGGTTCCAGTTTTTAAAACTATGGGTAGAAGTGTCTCACCACATACAGAAATCATCCTTCAGCTAAGAGGCCATGAGTGGGGTTATCTATTCCACCAAAGCTGCTTGGGACATACACCTGGCCCCAACCACTGTTGCAAGTACTGGTGTACAACTATCACGAGTGTGTCATTGGAGAGACTTGAACACCCTGGCAGGGGCATTAACAGCACCCCACTTTAATTGACCCAGCAAGCCACTGTTGACAATACATCATTGGTTTTCTTGACCATTCGAAAGTACTTTTACTGCTAACTACATGGGACAACTAGTCTCTATCAAATCGTTGTATGCTCCATATGCAGGTTTTTCTAGAGTTTAACACTGCACTTACCATTGCAAGTAGTTTATCAAGAAGAACCAAAAGCTACATCTAGGGCAATATACTCATGGTTTTACTGGGGCATAGCTGTTAGCCATGGCCATGGATCAATCAGTCATGATGAAATAGAGTATATAGAATACAACAAGGCAGCTCGAATTAAGTTAAAGGCATGAAATAAGAGTTTAAGGTTTCTGAATGTTATTGATTGAAATGCAGGCCATGTACATCCTGTGTTGTCAACAGCTAAGGTTTGTGAAGGGAATTTTGGGTGAGGGTTTTTATATCTAGATATCTTAGTATTAAAAATACTAAATACCCAAATTAATCATGATTCCATATGTACTATACATGAAATGTTGAAGAATAAAATAGTCTCTAGGACGGAGGACTAACATTGAGGTTTGCTTTCCAGGGTGCCTCAAAACCTTCTGAAACCACATGGCAGTCAGAAAATGCAGAAGGCTGAAGTCCTTTTGGTCTTTGTAAACTTAATATCTGGGACCGTGTTTTCATTTTTATCATCTGGAAATTCAGACAAAATAATTACTGGAAAATATATCTTAATTTGCGAGGGAATCTTCAGATACCAAATTAGTTCTTTTATAGAGAATATTTCAACTTATATGAATCTTATATGAACTTCGATTAGGAAATATGTCGAAAAGGATTTTCATTTTTCGGAAAGTCAATTTCAACAAAGATAGATGGCAGTGAAATTTGTATTTCAAGCATTTGATTTGATTATGCAGGATGCCATGGTAGATAATATCATACACCTGACAAATTTGCCACGAAAGGCTATTGTGAAGTGGTTCAGTGACAAAAGAATGCAGGAGAGTCCCAAAGTTGTATATAAGAAGCGCCGATAATAGTATGCCAACGTTTTTGGTATGTCATTAAATGAACATATTTAGTGTTGTTTGTATTAATGGATGCTGCTCAACTTTGTAAAATGAAAGTGCAGAATTATGGATTGAAGATCGCTTCTGATTTCCCGAGTCTTTGAAAATCAATGATTTTTTATTTTTATTGCATGTCATCATGTTCACATATGTAGCATTCTTTGTATCAAAAGGTTTTGTTGGAGTTCGTAAAATAGTACTACTGCTACATAACAAGAGAACCAAGCTCACTGCTCGTTGCATTGGTAAATTTATGGTTTTTCATTTTCTCATATAACTTTAAAAGTACAGATTGCGTTAGAAACCACGACCCTTCAATTTATTCAGGTCTCCTTGTTCGCAGACCTTGTGCTGGCTGGGTGGCAAAAAATACAGGAAAATAATTTCACTGCAAAAGAAGCAAAACATTTGAAAACAAAGAAACCAGAAGAGGCACCGCACATCTTTGAAATAGAAAGCCTAGAAAGCCTAACTTGTTCGTTGCATTGGTAAATTTACAGTTTTACATTTTGTCATATTACTTCAAAAGTACAGATTGCATTAGAAACTATCACCCTTCAATTTTATCAGGTCTTCCTTGTTCACAGACCTTGTGTTGTCTGGGTGGCAAAAAATACAGGAAAAGAATTGCACTGCAAAATAAGCAAACATTTGAAAACAGAGAAACCTGAAGAGAGGCATGGCAGATCTTTGATATAGAAAGCCTAACTTGCTTGTGCCATACTTCCGAAGAGAAAAACATTGAGGTTTTGCATTGCATGACATGCTAAAGGCATTATCTAAGTAACAGGACACGGTCCCCAGGGGTGCCGTGTCCATATCCCACGTGTCGGACACAGACACACTAGGACATGTGTTAGGCATCTGTCCTAAACACATGACACATGCCAAACACATGTCCTAGCCATGTCCTACCTGTTTAACTATATAAAAAACAGTTTTCACTGCTATTTTCTCACTTCCAGTTGTAAGGAAAGAGCTCTTACGGTCTCTCATTATGCAGGTGAAGGGTACAATCTAGATTTGAAGGGATGTTTTGTAAATGTTCTATTTTCTAAAAAAATTGGATCTTTGTCTATATTTCATTTTTTATATTTGTAATTTTTGTAATATATATATATATATATAAAACGTGTCCTCCATGTCTTGTTTTTGGGGTCGACATGTCCTGTGTTGGGCACTCGTATTTCAGTGGCCTCCGTGTCATGTGACTTAGGGTATTATACATTCAATGTAATTTATATTTTGCCAAGCAGTTTATTATTGTGAACCTATTTGTGGTAGTCCATCTATGCAGTAATTGCCTATTCACCTTTAGACATGCATTAGTTTAGAGTCTCGCCAAGTGTTCACAAATGAAATGTTGCTCTACATAATATTCGCAACACCTTGCTTTGCAAGATGATCATTACACACATTCTTGGTGTATGTTGTTAGAATGGTTACGTTCAATAAGTGTTATTTAGGAGTCATTAATAGTTGTCATGTTATGTGGAATATGTGTTTACTGTAATGGTAGGTTCAAGGTTCAATGGTTAAACTACCTAACCAACTAGGGTGTGTCATTAATATGTCATCTATGGCAACTCAGTGTGTGTGACATGTAACATTGCAACATTATTAATAAAATATTTCTTTTATTTTCCCTCGCCATCATATGTGCACCATATTTTCCTACATGGTATCATAGAGATACTGATTCTCAGATACGTGAAATGAGAAAAAGATTATGAAGGTCAAATCCAGAATTACAAGACACTTTGCATGAAGGATTGTGAGGCACAATGCATGTGTTTTTAATGTTAAAAGAAGTGCAAAGATGATCATTATTATTTTCTTTGTTTTGTAAATATGTAAGTTTAAAACATTAGGGAAATGTTTTTTCCCACAAGGAAAATTGGTGGCAGAAAAAAAAAGAATGTGCATCATGTTGAATCCAACATGTAGACTACAAACAAAATCGAAAGTGAGACACTAGAGTTGATACCAGATGGTTGACGTGCAAATGCCAAATGCACGAGAGAAGAAGGCATTTCAAGAAGAATGATCCTAATGCCAATGACAAAGTCAAAATGAAGACAAAGATAATAGTAGTGTGAATCATGAAGAACAACATGAGTCAAGGACAAAAATTTGCACATAAAGAGAGATGTAAGCAATGAGAGAATGCATTGAAGCCACAACGAAATCAAAGCGACAAGTTAAAAATGCAAGGGAAAACAAATTAGTTATTTGATTTTGAAATAATAAGAAAGGGGGCAAAATTATATTCCAATTTCCTATACAAACTAGGGAAAATTTTTAATTTAAGTGTAGAAACCTTGGTGAATGTTAAATGTTTGGTGATATTTTTGTTAAAATATTCAAATTTCTAAGGATTTTATATAGTTTCTATAAAGTTTTGTTGATTTTTAAGGTAAAATAAATTTATTTTATAGAATTTGGGCGAATACTTTTTATAATAATATAATAATCTATTTTTAAGGTCACGGCCAAGCCATACCAAATTGGTGTATGAGACCCCCTTGTTTGTGGGACAAGGGACCCCCCTCTGTCCAACGATTTGACTGGTAAAGTCTACGGAGGTATACATACCCTACCCCTCTCTAGATTTGAACTTGTGACCTCTTAAGAGGAAACACATGTTCTTAACCATTAGGCCCACTCAGGTTGTATGTAAATTGAAATTGGCGAATATTGTTTTGGGAAAAAGCATGGAAAATTAGCCCATGGGTGAAATTTAGCCCCTAAAATTTTCCTTGATACAAACCTTGGAAAGATATCTATGGAAAATTTATATTATTTGAAGACCCACAAATACTCACCATAAATAGTTTGACAAGCGACGACAATATGCATGTTGTATTATCAAGGAGCTCAAGATCAAGATACAATTCCACTTCCTTGGAAGGAGCTTCTCCATGATCCCATGCATGTTGTTGGAGATCGATTTCCTTTGCAACAAACAATTTAACTAGGGAACTAACTATTGATTAGGCACTTTAATGTCCACTTGCTTCCTTTTGATGCATTGCCTCCCACAAGTGAGCCTAATAATAAACAAATTTTATGTTCTAAGGATTGACCTTTAATTTAACGACCTTTCAAGGCCTTGTTGGGACAAAGTACCTATTAACATTGAACTCACTCACACATATTGAATGTTAGTGGGCATGCATGCTTACTTTATCTCCTATTTATAATAAAGGAGAATCATTTGTATAAGCATTTCATCTTGTCTTGTGCATTGAATATATTGTAAAAGGAGGTTTCCCCCTCGAAGTGGATTATTCATTGACTATTTTTGGAGTTTGGTTTATAACATAAGGAATCTCAAATTTAAATGAACGAGACATATCAAAATTGATTTAAAAACAAAGAATCATTAAGGATGCTAATTATTAAAATACACAATACATTTTATATATTAGGCAACATCAACATGATATGAAAAACATTATATACATGAACGATAATATCAAAATCGATATATATGTCAGATATACATCTCAAGTATGTCAAATATGGTATCTCGAATTTAATTAAAAAAACAAAGAAATCGTTATTAATAATAAATCGTTATTAAAATATATTTTTGTCAATAATTTCTATAAAATAGGTTCGTCGTTATAGCTAGAGGCATCTATACCCCTACCACTAGAGCTAGAGGCATCAATACCTTTGCTAGATAATAATGTAACAAGTAGAATCTGGGGAGGAGACATTGGTTGGTTGGATGCTAGAGGAGATGGGAATCAACCTACTATGGGAGGAGGAGATGGTAGTTAGTTTGTTTCTAGAGGAGGAGATGGTGATTGGTTCTGATCTAGATTATGTTGAGAACGAAATGCAGGTAGAGATATTGCAAGAAACACAGAGATACAATATGCACATTTTCTATTAATGAACAAAATATACAGGAACTATAAAATGCAAAGCGGACTGAACTCGCTAGAATGGTAGTAGCTTATTTCTGAGAAGAGATGTGATGGCTATGTGCATTCATAAGAAGATGTTTAAAATGAGGCTTAAAAGGCCCTTTTAACATAAATCATTAATGAGAAAACCCTAAACATCCAAAACCCTAACCCCAAAATATGAAACACCAAAAGGTTCGTGGGGCTTGATGGGGGTAGGTGATACATCAAGTTTCCGAGGGCGTAACTTTTGCATATGATCTCTGTTTGGGGTGCTCGATATTGTTGAAATTTCTCTTACTCTAACACCTAGGTATCTTGTCATCTAGTGATTTCCTTACTACAAATAAAATTAGTAGCTCACAAAACAAAAATACACTGCCGAAATATTCAACTCAATAAATCTAGCGGAATCAAAAATCAGGAAACCAAATCATGCACATAAGAACACCCATATTTTTGGGTAGATGCCCATGGAAAAACCTCGGAGGGAAAACCAATGTTGAGAATGATTTTATTATGGTAAAAGTAGGGCTCCTGTAACAAGGATAATGTCCAACTGAGAGAAATACAACTACAAACAAACCTGACAAAGTTTAGTCTGTTGTACGACCAAGAACTGGACACTTTTTGAGGTGTACGCTCCTTTGCTTCAACAAACCTGCATACACATGCAAATGTCTCCACTGAAACCATTGTACATGTACAAAAACTTGTGTACGACACTACACTTTCATGTGGCTTCCTATGGTTGAAACTCACATGCATGATCCTTTGTTCTCTCTTCTCCTTGACCTAATTTCTAAATGGAAGTCCTTCTCCACCTATCCAATATCTCCTTGAATCAAATTCTTTCTTGATCCAAGCTCTCTGTGTTGAGTCCTTCAACACCTGTTAAGTATCAAATGTCTTCCTCCTTCACCCTAGCATTGCTTTTATAATCATGAGTTATAATCTATTTATAATCTTCAAAGTGATTGACGATTGATATTATTTCTCACCTCACTTGAAATTTACATGCTAATTAATTTTAACACTTTCTTTGAATAACTTAATTAATTAAATAAATAAATAAATAATAAAATCAATTTACTTTAATAATTCATTTAATTAAAGTAAATCCAAGAGTATAAGGTTTTAGATGATTTCCACACGTCTAGACACATAGACCTGTGCGGAAATACCTATCAAATGCTACCACTAGCATCAACACTCCCTCTTAGCGAGTAAGGTATTATGCACCACTCCAAGTATGTCTCTGAAGAACACAAACTTCCCTTTCTCCAAGGGTTTGGTTAGAATATCCGCAACCTACTCATTTGTGGAACTATAATAAGTTTCATTGCTCCCTTATGGATCATGTCCTGGATGAAGTGGTATATGATCTTAATATGCTTGGACCTGTCATGGAATAATGGATTCTCTTAGAGTTTGATACAACTCTATTTACCACAGTGTATCAATGTGGGCTCCAACTCCTGATCAAATAAACCTGTAAGCAATTTGTGAAACCAAATAGCTTCACATCTAGCCATACTTATTGCCATATACTCTGCCTCTATTGAAGTGAGTGCTGCAAAAGTTTGCTTCCTATTGAACCAAGTAATCATTGTTGATCCCAAGTTGAAGAAGCACCATGAGGTTCTCTTTCTGTCTACTGCACTTCCTACCCAATCTGAGTCTATATATCCCTATAACTACACTATGTATCCTCCAAGATACCTCAATCCATACTCCATTGTACCTCTCAAGTACTTGAGCACATGTTATATTTCTATCCAATGTACCTTCCTTGGCTCCACCATGAACTAACTCGAGGTGTTCACAACAAAACAAATATTTGGGATGGTGTTGACCAAATACATCAAGGACCCTATGAGCTTCCTGTATATCATGGGATCTACCAACTCTGAATCTGAAGTCACCACATTCTTTAGATTGGTAATCATAGGTGTGGCCATTCGTTTACAGTGCTCCATCCTGAATCTCCTCAAGATCTCTACTGCTTACTTACATTAACCAATGACGATCTCTCCTGATACCTGCCATACCTCTAATCCAAGAAATAATGCATCAAGACAATGTCCATCTCGAACTCATTCGCTAAATCTGCTTTGCACCCTGCAATAAGCGCCTCTACACCAGTGAGAAATAAATCATCAAAGTACATAACTAAGATGAGTGGAGCCAACCCAACAAGTATGAAGTACAAGTTATGATCCGCCTCACCCTTGGTAAAGTCCATACTCTGTAAGTATCTATCAATCTTCGAATACCATGCCTTGGGTGCCTATTTGAGTCCGTACAAGGCTTTCTTAAGCCTACACACATGATACTCCTTCCCATGTACCTCAAAGCCTTATGTTTCTCTATGTATACTTCCTCCTCAATGACCCCATTGAGGAAATTTATTTTCACAGCCATCTGATGTATCCTCCACCTCATAACTAAAGCAATAGAAATAATAGCTCGAATAGAAGCATACCTGGCGAATGGAGAAAATGTCTCCTCATAGTTTACTCCCTCTTTCTGGGAGAACCCTCTCACCAGAAACCTCACTTTGAACTTATCGATGCTACCATTTGCAACATGTTTGATCTTGTAGAGTCATTTGAAACTCACAATTGAATTCCCCTCCGGTCTCGACACTATGTCCCAAACATCATTCCTCATAAGAGAGGTGTACTCCTCTACCATGGCATCCAACCATACTTATTGATTTGTTGCTTCCTCAAAATTGTAAGTCTTAACGTCAATGATGCTACTCATAAGCGCCATATAGTGTGGAAACTTCTTCAGAGGCCTATGCTCTCTGACCACACTCCTAGGAGCCTCACTAGCATCCCTTAATGTCTGTAATAGGCACCTAGGTCTCCTGACATGACTGGAAGGGGATAAATCCTCCTCCCCACATGAAATATGAATTGCAAATTGTTGCTCATCCTTCAGAGCCCGCTGATCCTTGTCCTCTGTCACTGCTGATGACTCCTGTGATCTCCTAGATTCCAAGTTCTCCTCGAACTTAACATCTCTACTCACAATTGTCTTCCAGTGCGTTGGAATGAAGATCATGTAAGCCTTTGAGGTCTCATTGTACCCCATAAATATACCCTTTTGTCCTGAAGGATCCAACTTTGTCCTCTTCTCAACAACCACATGGATGTAAACTGGACAACCAAAGATCCTCAAATGCCCTATATCTAGCTTCACCCCAAATAATTCCTCCTCCAGAGTCTTGTCCCCCAATATCCTGTGAGGACTCATGTTCTTCACATAATTGTTGTGTTACACGCCTCTGCCCATAGAAACATAAGCTACTCCTAGTCATGTTTCATAGGATTGGAAGAACCGATCATGGACTAATTCTTTCTCTCTGCAACCCCATTCTGTTGAGGGTTGTATGAGACTATCAAATCCCGCTTGATCCTTACCTCCTTGCATAAATCCTTGAAGTCATTGGAGGTGTAATATCCCCCATTATCCGACCTCAAGACCTTGATCTTCTTACATGTCTAGTTCTCTACCTGGGATCTAAACTGAAACCGACTGAAGACCTCATCCTTGGTATTCATAAAGAAGATCCAGGTTTTCCAGGAAAAATCATCAATAAACATCACATAGTATGACGATCCTTGTAATGATGCTATTGACATCGTCCCACTCACATATGAATGGACAAGATCCAAGATCCCCTTGGACGTACTCTCACAGCTTGACAAAGCAGCCTTGGAATTCTTTCCAAGTGCACACCCTCTACACACTCCCTACTGCTCAATATTGAACATTGGAAGACCTGTAATAATCCCCCTCAAAATCAACAATTCCCTGTAGTGTAGGTGTCCCAACCTCCTCTGCCACAACTCACATAGGTTGTCACTATCGTGTACCAAACCTAAACATGCTTGTTCTCCAACATGTATAAAGTACCCTCTCTAACCCCAACGAACACTGCGTTGTTCGAGATATCTGGACGTATGAGTACTTACCCTCTCTAAAAAGTGACGAAATCAAATTCTTCTTCAAACCCGGTACGTAAAGCACATCTTAGGAATCCAACAAACCTCCTGATTCAAGTTGGAATGTCTCCCTTCACTACATACTTGGCATCATCACCAAGTTGCACATGAAGATCCGAGTCCCTATTTGTCAGAATACTAAATAGCTCCTATGCCTCTGTCATATGATGAGATGCACCACTATCCAACAACCATGCACTCCTCATAGATGTGTTGGTGGAAAGGCAAGAAACCAGTGAGTAATCCTTGTCAAACTTCAGTACAAACTCATCAAGTTGTCTCTTTTGATGATGCTTTATGCATCTTTCCATTACCCTTCTTTTTCTTTAGAGACTGATATGCATAATGTCCATTCTTATGACATGAGAAGCACTTGATTTTACTCAAGTCCTTCTTCTTCCATGGTTGTGATGATCCTCCATCACTGTTATCCTTATTTCTAGAACTCTTTCATTTTCCCTTCCTTATCTTAATGATAAGAGCCAAGTTCTCTTCACTACCTCCTTGCTTGCTACCCTTAGTCTACTCTCTAGTTTCTTCTTAGATGCAATCATCCCAAAGTCTTTCCCAATATGGGAGATGTTCTTGAGTGAAAACTCCCTTGAAAAATGGGTCCCACGACTTGGGAACACCATTCAATGCCACATTCACGAGCTCCGCGTCCTCTAATTTCTACCCTATGGCCACAAGTTGATCACACACATGTGTGATCCTCATGAAGTAGCCGATAACATTGTTAGATCTAGACATATGCACTGATATGAGTTTATTCCTTAAGACCATCTTCCTATGCATGTTTGTGCTCTAGAATAACCCTACCAAGGCATCAAACATCTCTTTGGTTGTCTTCTCCTTGGATAAGTGAGGAATTAGATGATCCTTCACTGAATCCAAGATGACCCTCTGTGCTTTGATATCCTTCTTGTTGTGAGCTTCCAATGTTGTTGGATATGTCAATGGAGTAACAAATTTGTTCACTAACTCCCAAAGGTCACACTCCTTAAACGGCAAAGTTACTCTTGCTTTCCAAGAGACAAAATTTGATGCTCCATCCAATATGTCTTCAACTCTTAACGATTTTTCTGCCATCCCTAAGACCCGATAACCTGCCTTGGAAATAACTTGATGTTGAAAACTACCCCTATATTGAGATGTACAGACTTGTATGTGACTATGATCACTAGAGCCCGCGTATGTACGCACCTGTGCTCATTGTAGCCCATGTATGTACGCGACTGACACCTCTGCAACTCACGATTGTATGCAATTATCACCACTGCAACCCGTGTATGTAAGCGACTGTGATTTCTGTGGCTCGTGTACACCTTAGTAAACATGCAAAAACCCAATTCTACCTCAGTACGACTATTTCCCTGAAATTCGTCCTTCGATTTCTGCATGTTGATTATGGATACGCTATGGATATGAGATCTAGCTTACCCTCAGAGCACCTTCTTTGATACCATGTTGAAATTTCTCTTACTCCACCACCTAGAAATATTGTTATTTAGTGATTTCCTTACTGCAAATTAGATTAGCAACTCACAAAACAAAAATACATCGCTGAAATATTCAACTCAGTAAATCTAGCGGAAGAAAAAATCAGGAAACCTAATCATGCACATATGAACACCAATATTTTTGGGTAGATACCCCTGGAAAAACTCGGACGGAAAACCAGTGTTGAGAATGATTTTATTATGGTAAAATCAGGGCTCCCGTAATAGGGATAATGGCCCACTGAGAGAAATACAACTGCAGACAAACCTGGAAAAGTCTAGTCTGTTGTACAACCCATAAATGCACACTTTTTGAGGTGTATGCACCTTTCCTTAAAAAAACTCGCGTACATACACAATTGTCTCCACTGAAACCCATGTACATGTACATAAACTTTTGTATGGCGCTACACTTTCTCGTGGCTTCCTCTGGTTGAAACCCACCTGTGTGATCCTATGTTCTCTCTTCTCCTTGACCTGATCTCTACATGGAAGTCCTTCTCCACCTATCCAATATATCCTTGAATCAAAGTCCTTCTTGATCCAATCTCTCAGTGTCGACTCCCTCAACACCCTTCAATTATCAAGTGTCTTCCTCCTTCACCCTAGACTTGCTTTTATAATCATGAGTTATAATCTATTTCTAATCTCCAAAGTGATTAAAGATTGAGATTACTTCTCACCTCACTTGAGATTTACATGATAAGATTACATGCTAATTACTTTTAGCACTTTCTCTAAATATGTGATTAATGAATTTTTTTTACTTTAATGATTCTTTTATTTAAAGTAAATCTAAGAGTAGAAGGCTTTGGACAACTTCCACACGTCTAGACACATATACCTATGCAGAAATACATGTATGATGCTACCACTAGCATCAATAGATATACCGTCAGAAAGGTAAAGCCGAGAAGTACACATTTTTTTCATCCTAGCATCTACCTTTCTGTACATGCAAGGCGTTGTCGTGCCAAAAAAACATTGTTTAGGGCCTCAAAATGGCCCTGAAAGTTCAAGACCCAAAAAACCATAGAAAAATTTTCAAGGTGGAAAAATGTGTTTTGAGCCAGTGGAATAGGTGGGTGGCCACCGATATCTGCTTGGAGCATTCCTCTCTCCTTTGGAATAAATGGTCCCCATTGTGTCAAGTTCTTGTGGGATATGCGGAAGCTTTTGCTTAATCTAAACCTTGGTGAGTTGCTTGCCTTGTTAAAGAAGTTGTCTTCTTTGTACTTGGAATTAGCTTATTGAAGGATGTCATGAAGCTATTGTTGGAAAAGTTAGATCCATTCAACCAATCTATATGCATGCTCTACCTTGGTTTGAGTGTGGGAGGACTATGTCGATGAAGATGCAACATGAAGAGCTATACCAATGGGGGCTAGTGGTTGGAACCCCAAGCACACTTGAAAAATGATGTGGCCAATAGAGCTATGAAGGGACTTTTTATAGCTTTGCTTGATTGGGAAGTGTAGAGGCACCCCCATAGGTGAAGCAATAATCTATTTTTTCTCTTCTACAATCTTGTCAACCTACTTCTGCTAGATACAATGGTCTTGGGCCGAGGCTGTAGTGGTCACAATGTCCTTATGTTCACCTTTTGACCGAATCGTGAAGAGGCTAAACTTTGTGGTACGAGAGATTACTTTATGTCACTATTGTTTCGAGATGATAGTTGAAACTATCTCTGGTACCCTATAGAGATGACCCCCCATAGTAACAATGAAACTATGGGGTCAAGACTCATAAACAACATGATGCTTCCAAATATATGGCTGGCCTAAAAGAACATTAAAGACTTCTAGTGGGAAAACATCACACATTACCTCATCCTTGAAGGGCTTGATTCCATAGGACAAGCATAACTACTGAGTGATGTGGAGATCTCATCCATAATGAAGCCACCCTATGTTGTATGACTATGGGTGTGGTGTTGTCAGCAAACCCAACTGCTTGATGACCTATGCTAATATTAGGTTATTTTGGCTTCCACTATCAACAATGCTATGTAGTGAAGTCCCCTTCACCCACATCTATGAATGGAAGAGACACTCCCCCTCCTTGGGCTCCTCTGGTTCTTCTAGTTGGATTGTTTTGGTCACGATGGTAGCAATGGATCTTGCATCAATAATATATTTCCTTTTATTTTTTTCTGAATCAAAGTCCAAGTCAAGGTTCGACTCTTTTTCTTTGAGCTCGACCACCAATGATTGTTTCGAGCGACATTCATTGGTGTTGTGCCAAGAGATTTTGTGGAAGTCACACCACTTTCTAGTGTCCTTATTCATCTTCTCGTTATCCTTCTTTTCCTACAACTTGGACTGGTTGTCTTTAGGTTGGTTGTTCTATGAATTAGGGCCGTCTTTACCATACTTCGATTATTTTGGCTTTGCATACCCAGACTCTTGCTTATTTGCTGCTTAAATTTCTACTCAATTTTGACAGTATATCAATAAACAACTCCTAATGATGAGATGTCCATAAACTCCATTTATGTTTGGATGTACCTATGTAGACCCCCATGACATTTTAGAACCAAACTTGATGCGCAAGGTATGGAAGGTATTTGTGAACTTTGGCACTGTTTGTCCCTCTCCTGACGTAGTTTTGTCCATCTTGTGTACTGGTCATCATAGTTTCCAACATGGTATTATTGTTCTTTGACGACATCCATAAAAGAGTCCCAAATGGACTCAACCCAAAATATTCCAGACTCCTCTGCGAAGTTTTGCTCATAATAAGTCTCCCACCAATCTTGGACATGGGGGACAACTTTAAGGACTAGCGCAAAGGTGATCTTTTCCCTATTGGAAAAATTGTGGACAAGGAAATGACCTTCTAGTAGATTTAACCACTTTTCCAAAGCATCCACATCTATCTGACCTTCAAATACGAGAATATCAAAATTAAGTTGCACCTTGAAGGGGGAAACACCTTCAAAGTGGCCATTTGATGAATATGCATTTGTTTTTGTTGGCAGTGGTCGAAGCATTTGGGAAAAAATATCTATCATCTCATTCCTCTATGGCGCAAGGGATTGTATGAGAAACAACTTAATATGATCTCATTCTCCCTTGTCTCTATTTTCTTTCGCCATGGGAGGTTGCTTGGGCTAGCGAGAGTGGTTGTCCTCAAGAGGAACTAGCTCGAGACCCAACTCTCAATACCCTAACCTCGTTTGGGACATGCACTAAGAAACGACAAGAAACAAACTGCTCTGATACCACTAATCCGATTTATGTTGAGAACGAAATGAAGGAAGAGATATTGTAAGAAACAAAGATATAAAATAATAAACAATTTCTATTAATGAATGAAATATACAAGAATTGTAAAATGCAAAGCAAACTGAACTTGCTAGAATGGTGGTAGCATATCTCTAAGAATAGATGTGACAGCTACGCACATTCACAAGAAGATGTTTACAATGAGGATAAAAATGAATTTTTAACATAAATCATTAATGAGAAAATCATAAACATCCAAAACCCTAACCCCAGAAGATGAAACACCAAAATGTTTGTGGGCTTCGATGGAGGTAGGTGATACACTAACTTCTCGAGGGTGTAAGTTTTGCATATGATCTTCGTTTGGGGTGCTCGGTATACCGTTAAAAAGGTCTAGCTGAGAAGTACACATTCTGTTTGGCCTAGCGCCTACGCTGAATTTCATGTTAGGTGTTGACGTGCCAAAAAAACATCGTTTAGGGCCTCAAAACAACCCTGGAAGTTTAGGACCCGAAAAATTGTAGAAAAACTGCCAAGGTGGAAAACTATGTTTTGAGCCAGTGGAATAAGTGGGTGGCCACCGATATCCACCTAAATCAGGTTTGATGTTGGATGAGGAGATGGTTATCAGTATATGGTGGAGGTGGAGGATATGGTGTCCATTTCTTTCATGGAAGAGATGGTAGAGGTGGAGGAGGAGGCAGAGGATCACCATACGCAACAGATGAATCTAAAAAAGACTAATGGTTAGCTCTCAACCTCTAGAGTAGATTGATGGAATCAATGTCGTGACGCATTAATAATTTCATATCACAAGGAAGGCTCACCCATATCGGTGCAAACTTAGGGACTAACATGATCTTCCAAACTCATGCATAGACCACTCCATGGAAAGCCATCAATGCACATATCAAATCCATCATATGTTGATGGAATCTGTGATATAGATTATGTGGCATGTTAGGTATCTACACTTGAGGTGACTAATTTGCCTTATCCATCTTCTCATCCTGTTGGAGAGGCACCTCTCCAACATACATTCCAACATCTACAAAATAATACACAACAATAATTAGACAATTTAATAAAAAATCAATTACAATCAATTACAATCAATTACATATGCATTAAATAAGAAAAAAAATAATACAAGAAGATTAATTAAATATAACAATAATATTACCTCTCACATTAGTGGCTTAATTGGTGAAATAAGATGTTCTAACGTCCTTACCAGTCCACCCCTACATATGGGTACTATGTAAGATTGAGGATGTTATCATCGTCACTAGCTAATAAATCTAATACCTTTGAACTGCTTGGCCTACATGACCACTCCCCATAGCTCCTCTTGGTAAACATATACCCTCACATGTGCATGTGCACATCAGTCATCAACCTAGGAGGGATTGAGTTGAATGTAGGTTGAGTCACCAAAAACCTATCAAAAAATATAGTAAATAACTTGTTGACAGGGTTGAATTCACCCTGCAACAATAAGGGGTTCTCCCTGGTGCACGGTCCCAATTAGATTATGCACCGTTTGGTTTAGGAGACCCATTCAGAATTTGGCTTGGCTGCCATTGCTAGTTATGAGGGTAAAAATGGATGATTATGCAATGCAAAGATGTAGATGAGGACTATGTATGAAAATAAATATAATCTACTGCTAATCTATGCTATCATATCATAGCTAGGAGAAATCTATAGTAACCAAATGAGCTGTAAATGAAACTAAACTCTACTAGGAACCCCACATAGATATAAAAAATGAAGGTGCAAAGTTAGAAACATGAGAACACATACATATAACTAGAAAAGTATAAATTATATTTCTGCATACATTAACAACTCATGAGCTTAGGAATTTAAAATATAAGAAAGAATAGCAATACTGTAGCATGACATTGTGTGCATCATATTAGTCTATCGACAAACATTGTTCTTAGATTCCATGTGATCAACATACATTCTACTTGAAGAAGTTCACAACAAAATCAACCACACACACAAGTTCTTCTCTCTTTCGAAAACTGGCCCCGAGGGATTCTCAATATTAATCAACACAGTATATGTCCTTGAATTAGTTCTTGATTTTATAAAATGCTTGAAAAGCCCTATCAAAATGGGTATATTCTTCTATTTATACCACTTTTCCTCATTGTTTTGTGACTCTTTCTATTCCCTTAAAGAAGTTGTTACAAAACTGTTCATCTCCCTTCTTCTTGATGACAATTGTACAAAGAAAAGACAAAATTGGGAGTAGTTCAAAAAATACAAAATAGGAAGAAGGTAATAGCAATTTCGAATTTTCTATTTTTTCCTTTTATGGATTTTTTTCCTAGAGGTATGATACCAATATTTCCAGCTGATCATGAAAATAAATAGGTCTACAATATGCAAGCTCTTTTATGACCTGATCCTGTGCATCGCCACGTTGTCGTCAAGGGTCTGCATATATTTCGATAATGTAGTCATGAATTCCTGAACCATAGTATGGACCTTTGTTGGTTGAATGAGGTGTTGTTCTATGAGGCTCGTTGTTACTGTCGTGACTTCCTTGGTGACTCCTCATATGTGACTTGTGCTATCCTATACCTTGTTGACCAGTGCCTCCATTATAATATTTTTTCCAAGCTCTTCTAGCTGGGGCAGTCGACACAACTTGATTAGTTCTTGTGTCACTTTGTGTATGTGTGAATAGATTGATATTGATCTTGTTGTTTCTTTTTCTGCCTTTTGTCCCAGTTGTTAGCAGTGGTCTAGTGCATCGGTGTCGGTTTTTCATTCCCTATCTGAGGGATGATAGAGTTTAGTCTGTGCATCCAAGTTTTCTGTGATCCATGTATCAATGTTGGTCATTCCCTTTCGAATAATATTGAATTGTGTGAGATTGGTTTTCATAGTGTTATGTTGGTTTATGATAATAACAACTAAGTCCTGAAACATGTGTTGGTGAGCGTACATATCGATAAGGGATTCTTCGAGCTCAATCTTGACTTTTCTTGTGCTTGCCTTGAAATTCTAGAGGCTTCTCTCGTCTATCTTTACTTGTTGAAGCTTCTCCTCAAACTCCCTAATCCTTGCTTCTTATTCCAAATTCTTTCGACACAGATTGTGAACATTGTCTTTTGTGGCATTCCAAAAAGTGGATCTAGTTGAGGTTATTTCTACTAGATCTTTTCTTACATGTTCTATCACGGGGATCTGTGTAATGACTAATATCAGGTTCCCCCTTAATACCAAAACTTTATTTTCTCGTTCTTGTACAATTCTACCCGATGATTTGTTGTATACAAACTTCCTTGGGTTGGGTACATCATTTGGCATGAATGGAGTACCAAGTCCCAAACTTAGTCTGCTGGCACCGATTGTTGATATATTAGAAATATCAATGTCCATTTAGACTGCCTCACTATTTCTAGCTTCTTCGTCTTTGTTTCTTTGTTCTTCCTCTATTGCTTTTTCCACCACCTCCTTTGCTACTTTTTGTGTTGCCTCTGCTGCTGGTACGTCTGCCGCAACTTTTTCTGCTGCTACCTTTTGCTCGACTTCTTTCTAGGCAACTGCCTTTGTTGTGGCATTTGCTTTAGCTTTGGATTTGGATTCTCTAGCAATTTTCCTCTTTTTCTCAGTGAAGACATTATTTTTCTTGTGAAATTTCTCTTTCTTCCTCCTCTTTTTATCTACCAGTGTCTCTTCCTCCTCTTTTGATCCTGATTGTGCAAAATAATAAACAAGAGATGTTCTTCCTGTTGCCTCTTCCTGCTTTCTTTTTGGATTCTTCTCACGCCTATCCTCATCTGAAATTCTCCCTAAGGGATTGCCTCATCTCTTGAAGGTGACCCCGTCGTAAGTTCTTTCACTACAATGTATCTCCTCTTCCTCCTAGTCTTTTGTTGTGTATTCTCAAGGCAAGCCTATCTTATTGAAATGTTCTTTTACGACACCCTTTAGGTCATGTCTCCTAAACCTCTCCTCTCCAAAATGGTACAAGAGCAAAGTGTTTACTTCTTCCTTCACTTTCTTTGTGTTCAAAAATGAGTAAACACCAATGTACAATGGGAGCAATGGCCATATTTCCTTCTTTCCTCGGTATATCACTGATTCACTCCTACTCCATGAATCATTGTTTGATACGCCACTTGTTGGAGAACTAGCTTTTCTGGTACAAATTGAGGGAGGAGATAAGGGGGCTTTTGTGGTTTCATACACCTTGATATAAGTAGTGTGCTCAATAAGGTACCAATCCCCGATCCTTTTTATGATAGTTATCACCTTGCGAGTCATACATGGGGTTAACATGCAAAATATGAACTCGTACCGGGGAGCCAAAAAATGCTTGCATATCTTTTGGTATTTCGTCTTGTATTTGTGCTCCCATAGCAGTTTGAAGTATATGTGAATGGCTTTGTCCGATGGTTTCCATTTCCACCCTATCTTTGGGTATTGGTGGGCTATGCACATGATGTCCATGAGGTATGAAGACATGTTGAAACTTAGGAAAGTTCTTGGTTGAGCTTCTACAATTGCAGTGATGGCCTCTGTGAAGTTGGATGACAAGATGTCATCTCAATTAAGTGATAATCCTTCATCTGCACAATAATAAATCAATGGCATGTATGATAGGGAGAAATGTGAGGCATTTTTTTCCCCGCATAGCCTGCATAACATGGATACCATGTACTGATAAGGCCTCCTTAGTGCAGTCGTAGGGTATCTTCCCTTGGGTCTGAGCTTGAATTGTTTCTCTGGCTTGTACCACCTAGGGAATAGCTCTTTGGCTGTGTATTCGAATTCAACGAGAAGTTTGTTGTCCAACTTCTTAGTTCCCTTCTTGAGATGATAGCATATTGCTAAGTCTTCGGGCCGAAATGATGCTATGGGTTCATTTTGAGAGTTGCAGATATATCTACTCCCCAAATCTGTGTGCTCAATATCCAAGCAATGACGTCAATGCAAGGGAACACAACAACACATGCTGCTACTCTGAATATTCCAAACCTTCTAATGTTTTTGAATATCTTCATCTCATCCTTGTCCTCAACATCAATGGAGAAGTTATGCTTTTTGAACATCTAATACACATCTCCCCATCTAAGTGCATCCCCTTCCTTTTATAGGAGTCCATAGGTGTTTTTATACATGGCCCAAGGAGTGTCAAGTTCATATTCAGTCTATTGGCCACTTCTAGATTCCTTGGTGGCTGGCGCCTTGCTAGTCATTTTCTTTCTCGGGGACATGTTTGAACCTGCAAGGTGAAGATGGGATTAGTGTAAGGGTAAAAACATAACTGATACTTGTTGGAATTTTGAATGTTTTCCTTTATCTTCATGCAGCTTGTCCCATTTGAGGACCAGATCTCCAACTTGGAAATCTTTCTCACCAGCATACTTCTTATCAAACAAATGCTTAATGGTTTGTTGATGGTTTTCGAATTTGTGTTTTGCCTTGGCATGATTTTCTTCTGAGTTCAACAAGGTATCAATATGACATTGGATGATGAGACATTCTGTCCCGCGAGACTATTGGGTGAGTTGTAGGAAAGGATGGTAGATGTTTAGAGGTAAAATAACTTATTTCCCATAGACAACAAAATAAGGAGAGGTCCCTATCGAGGCCTTAGGGGTGACGTGATCGACCCAGAGGAAATTGGGTAGAGCGTTATGCCAATTTCTCTGGTGATCAACTATAGTTTGCTTAAGGATTTGGATCAGGTTCTTGTTTGTGGATTCAACCAAAACATTTCTGTGAGGGGATTAGTTGGCTCTGTATTTCAGAGTAATCTCCTTCTCTAAAGAAATTCAGACAATTTCAATGATGAAAAGAATGTTTCATTATCGAACACAAGAGAGTTAGCCATCCCAAACCTGGTAATAATATGTTGTGCAAGAAAATTCATTACCATTTCATCATTTACCTTGGTTAACAATACTGCTTTAGTCTAATGTGTAAAGTAGTCGGTAGCGGTTTGGATATACATGTGCTACTTGGATGAATGAGGATTGATCTCTCTATGTCCAACCCCCATTGTTCGAAGGGTTCTTCAACAACAACATGTTGGAGCAGAAAAACTGCCCTATACTCTCTTCCTACATATTTTTGGCATACTTTGTATCTTCGTGAATATGCATGAGCATCCTTGAACAATGTAGGCCAATAATATCTAGCTCTCAATATCCTGTGGGTTGTTGTATCTCTTGAAAAATGGCCTCCTGCCAACCCATCGTGCATATCTTTAAGGACTATATCGACATCTTATTTTTTAAGGCATTGAAGTAGTAGTCCATCATAGTTTTTTGGAAGCAAGATGCCATGCACTAGCTGATATTGTAACTATTTCAATCTAAGTGCTCTTTTCTGCTTGGAATTGAGGTGTTCTAGTGTTGTGTCGTGATGGAGATAATACTTGAGGTCATTGTAATATGAGTCTTCAGCAACTGGAATGTAAAGAACCTATTGTGTGCACATATTTGGCTCCTCTTGCAATCCATCCTCTTCTTGATTTTCATCATCCATATATTGTGTCACCAATTTGCAAAGGCCTTGACCCTTAACGATGTTGGATGGTTTAAATTCCAGGTTATATTCTTGTAGGGTTGTCATCCAATTACCTCATCTCTCTCCCAGTTCCCTTTGGACAAAGAGGGATCTGACCTTTGGACGAGGGATGATGACTTTAGTGTGATTCTTCAAAATGTAATGTCTGAATTGTTTGATTTCTTTGTGGACAACAAAAGATTGCTTGTCCAACGGTGGGTAGTTTAGTTCGACACCTTGTAATCCAATGCTCACCAATGCGACAAGGTATTCATTTCCTTGCACATCCTTCTGCATGAACACTGTTGCAAGGGAATGATCAGACACAAAGGTGTACAACAAGAATTCCTTAGTGAAATCTTAACTTCATAGAGATGGTGTAGTGACTATAGAGGCTTTAATATTTTAAAAAGCCTCTTTCTCAATGGATGTCCATTTGAAGTGAACATCTTTCTTAATCATTCGTCGAAGTGGTTTAGCAATTTTAACGAATTATGAAACAAATCTTCTTACAAAGTTGATCTTGCCAAAAAAAGACTGCATTGACTTCTTGTTTTGTGATGGATGGATTTGCATAATAACTTTTGTTCTTTCTGGGTCCACCAGAATTCTATATTTGTAAATCACATTCCCTAATAGTATACCTTCTGAAACAATGAAAATAGTCTTCTTGGAATTCAATGAGATCCCATACTTTCTGCATCGTTCAAATATTTGTTTTAGATGCCTTGGGTGATCTTCCCTTTTCTTCGAATAAATTGTGACATCATCGAGATAGACCACCACACTTTTACTGATTAATCATTTGAAAGCAATATCCATATCCCTTTGAAATGTAGTGCATGTGTTTACTAAACCAAAGGGCATCCCTCTGTATGTGTATGTTCTCCATTCAATTCTAAATGTGGTTTTCAATTTGTTTGGTTCTGCTAAGAGAACTTGGTTGTATCCTGAAAACCCATCCAATAAAGAGAACATCTCGGAGCCAGAGACGATTTGCAATATATGTTCCATGGGGGGAACTGGGTAGTTATCTTTGTCAGAAGCTCAGTTCAGGTTCTGGAAATCTATACATATCCTAATTTTTCCTGACTTCTTTCTTACATGCACCATATTAGACACCCAAGTTGAATAACGAACCTTGAAAATGATTCGGGTGTCTAACAATTTCTTCAATTCCTTTTGGATAAGTGGTTCAAGAGTCAAATATATCTTTCTTAGATTTTGATGGAATGGAAACCTTATTTAATTGGGATCACATGTTGAATTATCTGGGTGTCATAAGTCTTTAGATCATCATAAGTCCATGCAAACACATCACATTACTTCTTGAACAACTGTGTAAATGTGTACTTTTCCACTTCTGAACAACATGTGCTCAAGTTGACATACTTGGGTTGTTCAGAGGTCCCTAGATTGACCAGAAAATGCATCATGGTTGAACTGTTGGTATTTGGATTAGCCATCCTTCTAAACTTAGTCTATATATCAAATAGTTTTTCAAGTGTCAGCACATTCTTTGGGATGCAATTTTCTTTTACTTTGCTTGCCTCATCCCGATAATTATGAAGGTATTGTTGATGGGATTCATCGTCAATCACAAAATCTTGGAAGACATATGATATGGCGAGGAAGTTGATAATTTGAGGATCATTATTGAATACTAGCCAGTTCATGATGTTATTCGATATTGAAGGCCTGAAAATCATTTCAATGGAGAAACCATCACTAGGGGGAATGGACCTAGATGTTGTGTTGGCCAATATATATGCATCAATATTTTTATTATGAGGTATAAAAGTAATATTGAATGCATCAAAAGAGTAGAGAAGATTCCATACCTCTTGTTGATAAGCTTTTAGATGCAGTGATAGGAAATTATTGGTATTTCTTATCTGTTGAACGATTATTTCTGAATCACCAAATACTTTGTGGCACTTCAATTTAAGGTCGATGGTCTTTTTCAGACCTTGGACTAAGGCTTTGTCTTCTACATTGTTATTGGTGCATTCACATTCTAGGTGACAGGATATGGGTGTCTTACATTGTTCAGGATTGATCAACACACATCCTTCCCTGGATCCTTCTTGTGACCTGAAGCCATCAAATAACATGGACCACATGTTAGTAATATTATATTATTAGTTGTGCTAAAACCTAAGCTAGTTAATATGGTACAAGTGTCATTATGTGTTCATGGAAGGAATTTGGATTGCAAATATGGATGTATTTCAGATGCTTGTGTTTCATAACAATCGTTATCAATTTCCAAAAAATAGTTACCTAGAACAGTGTGAGAAAAGATGATGGGTTGGTTTTTACCTTCCATCTCAGTTACCAAGTGATTCATGTGAGATTCGGTGTCCACATGAATCTGGTTTAGTTTACGTTTATAAGGAAGCCACAGATGGGACCAATCAGTTGAAAAATATCCTTAAAGTTTATCCAACCAGTCTCTACTTAACAACAAACCATAACTTTCAGGTATATCAACCACAACAATATCAATAACTTGATGTAATCTAGGGTCAGATGCAAGCCTAGTTAAGACATATTTAAGTTAACAGCAAAATCAACCCCACACACAAGTTCTTCTCTCTTTCGAAAATTGGCCCTGGGGGATTCTCAATATCAATCAACACAATATATGTCGTTGAATTAGTTCTTGAGTTTATACAATGCTTGAAGAGCCCATATCAAAATGGGTCTCTTCTTCTATTTATACCCCTTTTCTTAATTGTTTTTTACTCTTTGTATTTCCTTAAAGAAGTTGTTACAAAACTGTTCATCTCCTTTCTTTTTTATGACAAGTGTACAAAGAAAAGACAATAATAGGGAGCATGTAATAGAAATTTCGAATTTTCTATTTTGTCCTTTTATGGATTCTTGTCCTGGAGGTATGCTACCCAGAGTTCAAGATGATCATGCAAATAAACGAGTCTATGGTATGCAATTTCTTCTATGGTGGTCGTGTGCATCACCACATTGTCATCGAGGGTCTGCATATCTTTCGATTATGTAGTCATGAATGCATGAACCATAGTATGGACCTTTGTTGGTTGAATGAGGTCTTTTTCTATGTGGTCCATTGTAAATGTGGTGGCTACCTCAATGAATCCTCGTCTACGACTTGTGTTATCTTGTACCTTGTTGACCAGTTCCTTCACTATAATATTTTTTCCAAGCTCCTCTAGTTGGGGAAGTCTGCACAACTTGAGTAGTTCTTGCGTCGATTTGTGTATGTGTGAACAGATTGCTATTGAGCTTGTCGTTTCTTTGTTTTCCTTTTGTCCCATTTGTTAGTAGTGGTCTCGTGCATAGGTGTCGATTTTTCTTTCCCTAGCCAAGGGACAATAGAGTTCAACGTGTGTATCTAGGTTTTCTACGATCCATGTATCAATGTTGTTCATTCCCTCCCTGATAATATTGAATTGTGTGAGATTTCTTTGCACAATGCTATGTTGGTTTATGATAATAACAACTAAGTCTTGGAACATGTGCAGGGGAGCGTACATATCAATAAAATATTCTTTGAGCTCACTCTTGACTTTTTTTTGCTTCCCTTGAAACTATGGAGGTTGCCTTCATCTATCTTTACCTGTTGAAGCTTCTCCTCAAGATCCCTAATCCTTGCTTCCTGTTCCAAATTCTTTCAACACAAATTATGAACGCTTTCTTCTATGGAATTCCAAAACGTGGATCCAGTTGACGCTATGGCTATTGGATCTTTGCTGACATGTTCTATCATGGGGATCAATGTAATGACTGAGATTAGGTTCCTCCATATTATTGAAATTTTCTTCTCTTGTTATTGAACAATTCTTCCCGATTCTTTGTTGTATATGAACTTCCTCAGGTTGGGTACATCATTTGTCATGAATGGAGTACCGAGCCCCAAACTTAGTCCGCTGGCACTGACTGTTGATATCTTAGGGATATTAGTGTCCATTGGGACTGTCTCACTGTTTTTAGCTACTTCATTTTTCTTTCTATGTTCTTCCTCTGTTTCTTTATCTATCGCCTCCTTTGTTGCTTTCTGTGTTGCCTCCACTGCTACTACATCCGCCACAACTTTTTTTGTTGTTTCCTTTTGCTCAGCTTCTTTCTTGGTAGTTTCCTTTGTTGTGGCCTCCGCTTTAGCTTTGGCTTTGTCTTCTCCAACAATTTTCTCTTTTTCTCAGCAACGCCATTCTTTTCCTTGTGAACTTTCTCTTTCTTCCTCCTCTTTTTATCTGACACTGTCTCTTCCTCCTCTGTTGATCCTAATTGTACAAAAGCGGAAACGAGAGATGTTCTTCCTGCTGCATCTTCCTCTACTTTCTTTCTGGCTTCTTCTCCTGCTTTATCCTTGTTATCACATAAATTGTAGGTTGGGCAAAGCCTGATCATATCTACAAAGGTGAGACAACTATGGGAATACCTACCCATTGTCACCTTAGATAGGTACTCCCCTCACTTTATAGATGATGTGATCACCTCAAGGGGGGAATCTCGGTGACCCTAGGGGGATTGAGACGGAAGGTGAAGAGATAATGATAGGAACCCCTTAGGTAAATGATGGAGAAGGATGAGAGCTTGGAAATTAGTCTTGTTGGCGAGGATGGGTTTCCAAAGTGAGGTGTACATGCAGAAGAGTATGATACATGCCCAAGACAAGACAAAATGAAGAGATACAAGCCAACATATCTAATGGAAAAGAAAGTGAATCTTGTTGTCCTATATCACAACAATAACAATAGTATATATCAACAAGGAAAAATATTGTTAACTGCAGAAATAACCATCAAATTATCTAATAATTACTGGACAATGAAGCACTAAACAAGTAGTTGATGTTCCAATACTTAAGCATAAACTTTGATGGTTAAAATGGGTTGTTAAATGATGTTTTCAGAGATGTATTAGAGCAGCCAATTGGTTGTAGAAAAATATTGCTACAACATCAAATTCCAACCATAAAAATCAGCAACTAAACCATAAAAAATTCAGCCAATAAGCAAGAGAACAATAATAGTGGCTTCCAAGCAAATTTTCATGGTTGAAAAACAAGTTAAAGTAAAAGTTTGAATGTGTTTTTCTGCAGCCCTAAGGGCTGTAGATTTTAATTGATTATAACCAAAGAACTACCAAGCAAACCTAGATGCCTTAGTGGCTTGAGCAAGCTGAAGACATTAAGAAAAGATTCCAACTTAAACAAATTCAATATCTCTCAAAATCACGTATACCAATGCAAGTATTTTATTTCTCCAATGAAATTATCAGATTAGTGCTTTGAATCTATTGGGTAAATGGAGTCTTGGTTGCAAGAGTTGGATCCGCAATATCTCTAGGGGTGTAAGCCCTTTTACTCCCTAGAGCATGTATATCCAACAAAGGTAAATCTACGAGGGTGTAAGCCCTTTTACTCCTCCTAGAAACCTTGTGAAAAATGACTTATCAACTAGAAAATAAGATTAAGCTTGATGGAGGGTGTATGCCCTTAAACTCCTCCAAGGGTTTTAGACAAGAAAAATATGAAACAAGAAGAAATTACCAACAATTGCAGAAAATTCCTTACCAATTCCACAAGATAACAAGATAAACCCTAGCTTTACCAAGTATATTCCATCCACATGCAAGAATAAGCCTCCAAGAAGGGCAACACACCACTTTTCTCCATAAGAACAAGTACTAGCATCCAAAAAATTGCACAAGAGAGAGAGAGAGAGAGATGGATGTAATTTTCCCAAGAGGGGTGAAAATTTCATCCAAGTAGCTCTTATCACATGAGAGATTTATGATGGAAATGAAATGATTCAAGCCTTTATTTATGCTAGGCTTTCAAAATTAGTTTGTCCACATAACATTAGGGTAAACCACAAAACAAGGGGGTCATCCCCCTTAATTTTTTCCCTTTACAATTTTAACTTGAATTTTGCACAAAAAAAAACCCTAAAGGTGACGTCAAGCCCTTCTAGGGTGATGTCTTGGCATAATTAGCAAGTTATTAAGCATAGGGAGGAAGTCGTTGGGACTCCAAAGGAATTCCCTTCATGCGCTAGGGTCTTATCCATGGTGCAAGGGGTCCTCCTCATCACAAGGTGCCAAGTATCCATCAAATCATCATCACCACCATCAAACCCTAGCCCTAGTTAAGACGTCAAGCCCCAAAAGTGTGTTGTAAGGCCTCCAAAGGCAAGTCATTGGGATATATAGGGCTAGGTGTCAGCGCCAAGTTCTCCTCTCTTGCCTTCAAATGAAACATGCATCCTTTGTCTCGCCCCAAGGTCTAGGTCATGGCATCCAACCTGTGGGCTTCCTGCCCCAATGAAGGCCCAAGTTGGGCTTGTCCCTCCAAAACATCCATCAAACAAGGTCCTGAAAAGACATATGAGTGCACCCTCCAAGGGTCTCAAGTCAAATTTATCGTGGCAATTAAAATCACATTTAATATAAGAGTCACCTAAACATGTTCATCAAAACTACCTTATCAAATTAAACAAGTGCTCAAAGACCCTATGCAATTTACCAAGTTTAGGTATGGGAGGGTTGTTAAGATGACCTATTGGGTGAGTCATTCCTCAAGTTAAGGAGTGTTTCCCAGCTGGATCCTCTCTAATTCATTTAAATAAGATGGAATGGATGGGGGTAAGACTTTGGGCATGGGGTTCATGACATACAAGGGTTTGTATTGTATCATTTATGGGTGCCTTTGTAGAGGGTGTGTTGCACCTTCATTTTCAATGCATCCTTTATCCAAGCCCATTTATTTTCCATTAATTAATTAAAGTCTAGAACAATTGGGTACTCCAAACCGAGTAACATAAGACTTGGAGGCAATACTGTTGAAATAATGTAACTGCGAAGAACATTCTTATTATTTTGTTATTGGATTAAATCCCCATTGTGGATTAATCATGTCATTATTATTATTTTTATTATTAGATTAATCCCCATTGAGGATTAATCAAGTCGGTAATTGT
>ML777978.1:769091-810852 GCA_009831015.1 Picea engelmannii
GATAAGCTATTTATGATAAGGAAGTTTTGCTGGGTTTTCTTCCCCTAGAGGGTTTCCCAGGATAAATGCTGTGTCTATTGTGGATGTGTATTTCTCAGTGATCTTGTTCTTATTATGCTCTTATATTATGAAATGCAAAGAACCATAATATCGGCATAAAACATTAACAAATACCACAATGTCACTTGAAGTTGGAGGTACATGGAGTACAATGTGGGTAAAGCAAAGGGTATACCACACTTGTGTAAATCCCTCAACGAGTGGGACATCTATATAATATGAATTTTTTTCTTGAAAGTCTTTGATTTTTTAGGAGAAATGTTTCATAATTCTCAAGACCTCTTTGGGAGAGCATCTATAAGGTTATAATGTTGGCTTTTATCTTTTTCCAACTAAATTCCCTCTGGGCCTTCAATCCCTTCTTCACATGAAATGAGGTATAATCCCTTCTTGGGTCAGTACTCCCTAAAATCCAAAAAGATAAGGAAATGAAAAGGATGAAAGCATGAAAAGTGATAATTATGATCGAGAATGATACAATGAATCATTAATGAGACCTCCTAGTAGCAAACCCATCCCCAATTGTTACCACTTACTAGGGAACAATGTCAACCACCAAGGTGAAACAGTGCAAAGAGAATAATTTCCAATCAGATGTTCTATAATCAAAAGCAACTTTAAATGCAACATACTCAAATGCCTCAAGTATTAAAGTGACACTTACCATGATACCCAACTTGTACCTAATGGAGCAAGACCCATTGTCTTATGGAAGCAAGACGAATTGGTGAATGCCATCGTGACGAACCGAGGATGCGTGGTGGTGAATTGGGTCTTTGTCTGTGCATGTGGGCGTTGTTAGTCATCTGTTTCTCGGTACTCCATGTCTGTTGTTAACACAAAGGATGTATGGGAGTCAAGGTCTAGAAAGTTGATCAGAGTACAGTTACAAAAGTCTTTCATTCATGATGGTGGTTGTCATCGTTAGCAGAAGAGGGAAAGTTTTGGTCATATATGTCTCCCAGTTTAAAGCTTCCATGCAGTCTTTGGTTACATGTTCTCATCATCCAAATGCAAGCTTGTATTTATTTTTTGTAACCACAATATATTGTTGCAAACTGTTACATATTTTATGTGCTGCAAACTCTTTGCATTTATCAAAAGCCTATAATATTGGTATCCTAAACTTTGGCAATCTTCAAGTTTGTTATATTATACCAAAAAGAGAAAATTGCAGTTTCCTCTTGCGACAATAACCTCATCCACTATATTTTTTATGGTGCTGCAAGCTGGGCACTGTAAACTGACGCTGTGAACCCTCTATTTTTTGATTGAGCAAACCCTCCTCAACTAAGATTCATTCAGGTCCTAGGTTTTAACCTTTAAAAAAACATTTTTATCCTCAGACATGGAAAGTCTTCCAAGCCTGTCATAAAAACCTAGTAAAACTCGTGTTGCGAACTTGCACTATGAACTTAATAAGTGCATTGCAAACCCTCTATTTTACACAGAGTTGCTTCAAATTCTGTTTGTCCACAGCCTCATCCAAGTTGGATTTTTGTTCTTCTTTTCTCACCTCCTACTTGCAACTTTTTCATCCTCCAACTATTGGTGTGCATACAATTACAACTTAAGTGATGATTTTGGGTCTTGAGCTAAACTTAACATATTCATATGATTTCTCCAAGGTTACTTCATGTTTCAAGAGGTTTGTAGCAGGATCTGCAAGGCTTTTCCCAATTTTTTGTGCAAATTTTTAAAGGTTGGAATCATTTTGGAGGTAAACATGCACCTATAGGAAAGTTTGCAGTGCATGTTGTCAAAGGCTGCAAACTGGTAATTTGGGACAGTTTGTAGTAATTAGCACACAACAAAGTCATTTTTTAATCATAACTTTTACATTCTGATCTGGGTTCTTCTGAATTTTTTTGTGGAGATGAATAATAATATCATGGACTTGATGAAAAAAAATCAGCTTGACCCAATTGGTCGTTTGGGAGAAAAGTTGAAATCATCACCTACATGAAAGTTTGCAGTGCATGTTGTCAAAGGCGTTGCGAACTCTAACAGTTTGATAAATACGAGTTGTAGGAGGGATGCCACATGTATGAGGGGGTTTGAATGATTTCCTAGGAGGTAGTTGGACATGAGGGACATGTGTTCTATCACCAGATCAAACAACGTGACCTGTTTCAAAGGATATTTATCATAATAGACAAGATTCCAAAAAATAAGAATTTGTTATGTTTTTGTTGAAATCTTTTGTAACAGACTCCTAAATGGAGGAGGATCCTATGTATCTCCTTGGTTTCGACCTCCTTAGAGTAGAGAGAGATCATTCACTATATATGAAGGGGATTTTGATAAGGAAAGGGTTGGATTCATGATCCAAGAGAGGAGAGAGTTGGAGGAATAGTTTAGCTGCTTATTTGTAAGCTTGAGGGCTTGTTTGTAATCAAAATTTCTTCCATTAAAAATTCATGAGTTGTTTACTAGATTGTCTTCTTTGTTTTCCATTTATTTTGTTATCTTCTTGATTGAATATATTGCAGGTTTTGAGGATCAAATGATTCCTTTGATTAATGGATCCCTGAGCAACAAAGTATCTGTTGTAGCTGGCATGTTAATCATTGTTTCCGTTCAAAGCATTTTTCAAACTATTCTACAAAGAGGATCTTTTTTTAGTAAAAATTCTTCTTTTGTTCACTTTCCTTCTAATCATCATCATATAAGCTCTTAACCCGATATTTAGCTTGATTGCCTTCAATCTACAGAGTGTTTTTGACTCCATGCCCAATGGTAGATCACTGATCTACAGTCAAACTATTTCCCTCTTTCTTGTTGATCCACCCAATTTAAATTGATTTAATTTTTCAAATTCTAATGGGTATTAGGCTTGTTCTTAAAGTAGTCTAAGAACAACTTCTAGTGCTAATATTTTTGTTGTTGTTGTCGGGGAAGAAATTGAAGATTTTCCCTAGGAGAACGACATATAATAGATCCAATTCTTGATGGTAGACAAGAGCATGACACTATCTTGACTGCAATCTTCTACCTGGTGACTCCAGGTTCATCACAGATGAATCTATTGGCAGCTTCACTGGTTTGAAATGGACAAGATATTTTCTCAGAGGTATGCATTTTATGATTTTTCAAATATATTTGGTTTTCCAAATCCCATGCCTAATAGAAGTGAAAGGGAAGGTCCTCTTCCTAGGTTTAGAGGAGAATATTGGGAAGTGCCAACTGAGTTCTTATTAAATTTTCACGAGTGAATTGTTAAATTGAAAATTATACATGAATATGTCCTGATCAAATTGTTTACATACTCCTTGGAGGGAAAAGCCCGTGATTGCTGTAGATCTCTTTCTCCCTCAAATATTTCATCATTTCAAAAGTTTCATACCGTGTTTCATCTTGCAAAATATTTTATCCAGATGATCTTATTTTTGAAAACCGTTGCAAAGAATTTGAATTCTACATCCAACATTCAATTAGTAATTTTTCTGGTTATAAGGATGAAGCGGAAAAAACTATTGAGCATGTCGAGGAGGAGTTATCCCCATGTAAAACCTTCTCTATTTCTTTAGTTTTTAAAGAAGAGTCTATTGATTGTCTTAATGATAAGGATGTTGGTGATAGCAACGTTGTAAGCACATTTGTCCTTGACCCGAATGTCTCTAGCACTTTTGATTGTGATGTAGAGGTTGCTCCAAATTTTTATGAAGATCAAATATTTAATATTTTTAATCACTAGTCAAAAAGATCTCAGGAGAGGCGGTGTAATTCCAAAAGGAATATGCCAGATTTGTTCGGTTATAAAGAACAAGTTGAAGATTGCCTTGCATAACATCAATTAGATGAGCATAATTGGTCAAATAAATTACTCCAACAACTACCATCGGAGATTAGCAAGTTTGCATTCATCATTCTTGTACTTGAATCTACAACAAATATTGAACAACATGTGATCAACAATGATATCGGCCTACAACAATTTTCAGTTTTGTAGACTTTGATTTTCCTTCCTTTGATCAGCGCGATAGTTTTTATAAGTTTCAGGATCCAATAGCAGCCTGGATGGATTCATCATTTCCACAGATCCCAAATGCTGCAAATTTGGGCATCTCATAAATTTGCAGTTGTGAGTACATGTTTTTGTGGAATTTTTGTTGTTCATGATATGCTCTCTTCATGTCGTCTTACTTAGCTACAAACAAGGATTGCATTTCATCAGTCAAATGCTTTTATGGCTTCATTAGAAAGTTGGTTACACTTGATCAAGAAACGGTTTAGTTGATTGGAGTAGGAGTAGGAGTGTGCATAAATAAGCTTTCCATGCAAGTATTTGGTTTTCTGTTTGAGTACAACATTCAGTTTGCATAGTGCGGTCAGGTTGCAGTGTGAGAATATTTTTAGATTTCAATAAATGAGCAAAGGAGCTCTCCGGTTTCTGTTTTGCAAGGATCAATGGATAAGGTACTGGAACTGCCATGTTCTTGGAGCCTCACAGGGAGGTCTCCATCCCATGTGGAGCTAGATGTTAACACATAGGATGTACAAGAGTCAAAGTTTAGAAAGTTGATTAGAGTACAGTTACAAAAGTCTTTCATTCATGATGGTGGTTGTCATCATTAGCAGAAGAGGGAAAGTTTTGGTCATATATGTCTCTCAGTTTAAAGCCTTCATGCAGTCTCTGATTACCTGTTCTCATCATCCAAATGCAAGCTTATATTTTTTTCTTGTAACCATTGTATATTGCTGCAAACTGTTACATATTTTATGCACTGCAAGTTCTTTGCACTTATTAAAATCCTACAGTATTGGTATCCTAAACTTTGGCAATCTTCAAGTTTGTTATATTATACCAAAAAGAGAAAATTGTAGTTTCCTCTTGTAACAATAACCTCATCCACTATATTTTTGATGATGTTGCAAACTGTGTGCTGCAAACTGGTGTTGTAAACCCTCTATTTTCTGATGGAGCAAAACCTCCTCAGCTGAGATTCATTTAGGTCCGAGGTTTTAACCTTTCAAAAATCATTTTTCTCCTCAGACGTGGAAAGTCTTGCAGGTTTGTCATAAAAACCTAGTCCAACTCGCGCTACAAACTTGCGCCATGAACTTAACAAGTGTGCTGCAAACCCTCTTTTTTACACAGAGTTGCTTCAAATTCTTCCCGTCTGCAGCCTCATCCAAGTTGGATTTTTGTTCTTCTTTTCTCACCTCTTACTTGCAGCTTTTTCATCCTCCAACTGTTGTTGTGCATACAATTACAACTTAAGTGATAATTTTGGGTCTTGAGCTAAATTTAACATCTTCATTTCTCCAAGGTTACTTCATGTTTCAAGAGGTTTGTAACAGGCTCTGGAAGGTTTTTCCCAACTTCTTACGCAATGTTTTAAAGGTTTGAATCATTTTGGAGGTAAGCAAACACCTACATGAAAGTACGCAACGCATGCTGTCAAAGACGCTACAAACTGGTAATTTGGGATAGTTTGTAGCAATTAGCACACAACAAAGTCATTTTTTAATCATAACTTTTAAATGTTGATCTAAGTTCTTCTGAAATGTTTTTTGGAGATGAATCATAATATCATGGACTTGCTGACAAAAAATCATCTTAACTCAGCTTGTTGTTTGGGAGAAAAGTTGAAATCATCACCTACAAGAAAGTTCGCAACACATGTTGTCAAAGGCACTGCAAACTCTAATAGTTTGATAAATCCAAGTTGTAGGAGGGATGCCACCTATTTGAGGGGGTTCAAATGGTTTCCTAGGAGGTAGTTGGACATGAGGGACATGTGTTCTATCACTAGATCAAGCAACATACCCTGTTTCAAAAGACATTTATCACAATAGACAAGATCCCAAAAAATAGGAATTTGTTATGTTTTTGTTGGAATCTTTTGTAACATACTCTTAAATGGAGGAGGATCCTATGTAGCTCCTTGGTTTTGACCTCCTTAGAGTAGAGAGAGATAATTCAATATATATGAAGGTGATTTTGATAATGAAAGGGTTGTATTTATGATCCAAGAGAGGACAAAGCTGGAGGAGCAGTGTAACTGCTTATTTGTAAGCTCGAGGGCCTATTTGTAATCAACATTTATTCCATTAAATATTCATGAGAGTTGTTTATTAGATCATCTTCCTTGTTTTCCATTTATTTTTTTATCTTCTTGATTGAATATATTGTAGGTTTCGAGGATCAAAGGTTGCCTTTGATTAATGGATCCTTGAGCAACAAAGGATCTGTTTTGGTTGGCCTGTTAATCATTGTTTTTGTTCAAAGAATTTTTCAATCTATTCTGTAGAGGGGATCTCTATTTAGTAGACATTCTTCTTTTGTTCACTTTCCTTTCTTCTAATTATCATCATATAAACTCTTAACCTGATATTTAGTTTGATTGCCTTCAATTTGGAGAGTGGTTTTGACTCCATGCTCAATGGTAGATCACTGATCTACAATCAAATTGTTTCCCTCTTTCTTGTTATTTCTTGCTAATCCTTCCAATTTAAATTGATTTAATTTTTCAAATTCTGATGGGTATTAGGCTTGGTCTTAAAGTAGTCTAAGAACAACTTATAGCACTAACATCTACAACATGAGGGCCTTGCGAAATCATATCCTTAGTTATCCCTAGAAATAGGGGATACAAATCCTCATCCGTAATTCTTCCTATGGGATTGCCTCATCTCTTAAAGGTGACCTCATCGTAATTTCTTGCACTACAATGTATCTCCTCCTCCTCCCAAACTTCTGATGTGTATTCGCAAGGCAATCCTACCTTATTGAAATGTTCTTTTACGACTCCCTCTGGGTCGTGTCTACTAAACCTCTCCTCTCCAAAATGGTATGAGAAAAAGGTGTTTACTTATTCCTACACCTTCTTGGTGTTCGAAAATGAGTAGACATCAATGTAAAGTGGGAGAAATGGTCATATTGCCTTCTTACCTCAGTATAACATTCCTCCTACTCCATGAATCATTGTTTGACATGCTACCTCTTAGAGAACTAGTATGTCTGGTAAAAACTAAGGGATGAGATGGGGGGGATATTTTAGCGCCATACACTCTGGTATAAGTATTGTTCTCCATAAGGTACCAATCCCCGATCCTTTTTATGACAGTTATCACCTTGTCAGTCATACATGGGGCAAACGTGCAAAATATGAACTCGTACAGGGGAGCCAAAAGGTGCTCACAAATCTTCTGGTATTCCATCTTATATTTTTCCTCCCAGATCACTTTGTAGTATATGTGATTGGCTTCGTCTGATGGTTTCCATTTCTACCCCATCTTAAAGTATTTGTGGGCTACACACATGATGTCTACGAGGTATGAAGACATGTGGAAACTTGGGAAAGTTTATGGTTGAGATTCTAAAATTGTAGTGATGGCCTCTGTGAGGTTGGCCAAGAAGATGTTATCCTTGTTAAATGATAATCCTTCGTCCGCGGAATAATAAATCAATGGCATGTATGAAAGGGAGAAATGGGAGGCATCTTGTTCCCCGTATGGCCTGCATAGCATGGCTACCATGTACTGATAAGGACTCCTTAGTGCAGTCATAGGGTATCCTCCCTTGGGTCTGAGTTTGAATTTCTTGTCTGGCTTGTACCACCTGGGGAATAGTTCCTTAGCTATGCATTCAAATTTAGTAAGAAGTTTGTTGTCCAGCTTCTTAGTTCCCTTATTGAGATGATAACATCTTGCTAAATCTTCGAGCCGAAACAATGCTATGGGTTCATTTCGAGAGTTGTAAACATATCTATTCCCCAAATCTATGTGCTTCAATATCCAAGCAATGGCATCAACGCAAGGGAACACGACAACACAAGATACTGCTCTGAATATTCTAGACCTTCTATTTTTTTTTGAAGATCTTCAATTCATCCTTGTCCTCATCATCAATGGAGAAGTTATACTTTTTGAACATTTTATGCACCTCTCCCCATCTGAGTTCCTCCCCTTCCTTTTCTAGGAGTCCATAGGTGTCGTTATACACGGCCCCAGGAGTGTCAAGTTCATATTCAATCTGTTGGCCACTTTCGGAGCCCTCGGTGGTTGGCGTCTTTCTAGTCGTTTTCTTTCTCTGGGACATGTCTGAACGTGCAAGGTGAAGATGGGATTAGTGTAAGGATAAAAACATAATTGATACAAAAAACTAATATGTCGAAGTATTTTCAACTACTCGAGGATTCGCTCGATTTGATGTCGGGTGGAAGATCACCATTCGATGACAAAAGTATAATAACATGCATTGTGAGTACTTAAGTGAGACATAAAGAAGAAATTGGTTCAAAAGATGCTAAAAAAATCAAAATTGGAGCAGTTCTTATCTATTGAAAGAGTTAGTTTCAAATGCTCCAATGGACGTGGGGTAAGTTGATGAAAAGATCATCGATCTACATCTATCGAGGGAGTTGGTGGCAAGAGCTCTGATGTACATCAGAGTCAATGATGTCAATGATGTCAAAGACGTCGACGAAGTTGGGGATAAATTCTCTGAGGTGATCGAACAAGTTAGTGCTAAGTTCGTCGATGAGGAGAAGGGTCTTGTGGAGAGTCGACAAAGTTAACCTCAGTTCCTTCGAATTTATTGGGGAGTTAAGTTTAAAGGTCCCAAAAAATCGAGGAGTTAAAGATAAGGATGCAGGGTTATAAAACAACTTCTTAAAAAAATTTCTAAGGCTTGAATAATGTGCTAATATGTTAGGGATTAGGTTTCTCACACTTCAAAGGATAGATTCTTTACTTATTCGTCAGCCTGGGTTTTTCTTGAAGGTTTCTTCGCCGGTTTCTAGAGTTGCCTATGGAGGAAAAGATCTGGGTCGGGGGTGTGATGATCCCATAGCCAGGAAATAACATCCGGAGGAGTTTAAATCTAAGGGGAAGGAAGGTGGCATTGTATTTAGACGGGAGATTGTGATTAGTTTGCGCATTAATGGTCACCCGGGGAAATGGGTAAGGTTAGGGTGCAGGTAGGAGCAAAGGGTCGTCATCGCGGAGAAAGGATGTAAGATTTAAGATACCAGGAAACAATAAAAAAAACCCTAACCCTAGAGTGGCCGATTAAAGAAATGTAGGGTTAGATTAGGGCTTACTTGGAAATCCAATGACACGTGGCAAGATTTTGGGTGGTTGAGAGTGAGGAGCTTTGTGCTCGATGCTTGGGGTTTAGTCCCCTTTCTTCGACGTTGAATGAAACAATAAGAGCCAAGGGTGAGCGCATGTTTATCAGTTTTGGGCGAGTCTAGGCAATAAATGCAAGTAGGTGGACAATTTTTTAAATCAGTGAAGTTGTTGTAAAGTCCTCCGATGTATATCAAAGTACTTGGCATGAAATGCACCAGTGTTCGTTAGAGGAAATGGAAACAACTCCTCCAATGAAATTTGAGGCGTTGACACTAACTCCTTCACTGCATTGGAAAAGTTGAAAGCAAGTTGCGCAATGGAAAGATCTTTCGAAAGAGAAAACACAAAGTTGATTGAAGCTTATCAGCAAGGTTGGAGGAAAATCCTATGATGTCCATCGGGGGAGTTGGTGTTAACTCCTTCGATGTACATTGAAGGAGTTTTCATCAACTTGTTCGAAAACCAAAATTTTGACTTAAACTTTTTCTCAAGTGATCCAATTTGAAAAAAGAAAACTTGGCTGAAGAGAAAAGCTTGAAAAACATGTTTTGAGGAGGAGAAGAATCCATTAAGAAGATACAAATTGAAGAGTTTTAAAAATCGGAAAATACAAGGGGCTCCATTTTTTTGGATGGGTTATGCGAATAGATTACAAGAAAATGGAAGGTTGTAATGCCTCGAACAAGATAACTCTAAAGTAAAGGGGAAGACAATCCTCCCATTAAATACATCATGATAGTGATCCAAGGCTAAAAAAAGTTGTCACAAAAAATTATATCATTCGGATGAAAGATTGAAACCATTCTTATTACATATACAATATATAACTTGTGCAATATGAATCACTAGTTGTAATTTGAAGCAATACTTTAAAATTGTAATTCGGTTCAAATCATTTTCATCTATATTTGTGTAAAAAAGTAATATATGTTTAGATTTCATTTATTTTTTTAAATATAGTTATGATGCAATCGACACATCACATTGATAAGATTGCAACAAAATCGATTGACGAAAGGCAAATTAAATGGAATTTTATTTATATAACTCACAATTGCAAATTCTACAGTAAATGGGTCACATTGTTTTATGTTTTGATGCTATAGATGTTATAAATTTGAGGTACATGTTATTCAGGTAGTAATGGCTCTTCAAATTGAAAGTCGAAACCCTTTGAATAGATGTCACAATTGAATGGTGGTAACAAAATAATATATGAGTTGTTTCTTAGAATTATGATCACATGTTGCTGAGATTGTGTTGCATTGTGTGCAGATAAGCAATGCCTCAGGGAAAGAATTAGGGAGATGGATAATGGATACCCCACAACAACTAAGAGCATTGTACAACACATTCAACCATTGTAGGTAAATGTTTCAAGATTGTGATTCAAATAAAATTTATTTATAAATGGGATTCATGTAACTATTATCTATATGAATTTGCTAATGTATAAGAACATTAATAATACAAATTTTGGTGATGTATATAAACAGCCTTGACTACAACTTTGCAGATATAAATTCTTTGATTGTAATTGCAAAGTGACGATCATGCACAATCACATACCTTCTTGATATGATAAACTATGTGTCCATAGCTCTGAGGCTATCTCACTAAATTTTTTGATTGTAATTGCAAAGCGACGACCATGTACAATCACGACCAAGCCAAACATCAAATTCGTGTATGAGACCCCCCAACAATTTGACTGGTAAAGTCTACGGAGGTATACATACCCTACCCCCCTCTGGATTTGAATGAGTGACCTCTTAGGAGGAAATACATGTTCTTAACCATTAGACCCACTCAAATCTCCATAAAATTGTGGAAAAAGTTAAACGTAATAAATATACCATCTATCCATTATAAGTTAAATCGAGTGTCATCATTACAATAACTGCACATAATTTAAATTTAAATTATGTGAGTTAATGTGACTATCCTCTTAACAATGATCGAACATAATTTAACACTTAAATTAATTTAAATATTGGGTTAACCATTCAATCCATTCAAACATTCCAACAGTGGTATTAACACCACTGAACCCAATCACATTATAACCGGAACAACAATTCCATAATCGTTATAATAATAAATAGTTAACTTGAGTTGCAATGCCACCAGTCAGTCACACGATGGAATCGACGCACCTGAACGCAAGGAATAATATTAATGTTACATATTTCAATATGTTGGTTCTATCGATTATTTTTATGAGTTAAGAATTGAACGCCAAGGACCGATTATATCATAACAATGATATATGGTCTATGTTCCTTAGAATCATTTTAACCAACGATTATTGATTACAAATCATTTATATTGGCATAATAAATATAAAAATATATAATTTATATTTTTAGATTAGTATAAATGATTATGGAATCATATGTAACATCAAAGTTATGGTTGATTGTTAGTTAAATTACATCAATGATTACTTTATACATACAATTATATGTATGCATTGATAAATAACTAAGTTTATACATACAATTATATGTATGCATTGATAAATAACTAAGGTTAACATTAATTTATATATAAAAGCATGTACCACTATAATTGTACCACTATAATTGATGGTATATATAAATTATATGTATGCATTGATAAATAACTAAGGTTAACATTAATTTATATATAAAAGCATGTACCACTATAATTGTACCATTATAATTGATGGTATATATAGCTTTGTTATTATTTATGAAGATAGCAAACCATAATGATTCAATACTAATAAAAGATTAAGTGATGGTATATATAGTTTTGTTATTATTTATGAAGATAGCAAATTATAATGATTCAACAAGTGTTGATGTCTTAAAAGATTAAGAGAAAGAGAAACATCAATAATAATAAACTTATAGGATTAATAAGTATGTTGTAATGATGTACTTGAATAAGTATGTTATAATCTTAAGGAGTGAATTTGTGACATTTAACATAAAAAAAAATTCAATAATATAATGCAATTGTGGAAGTGGCAAAGAATTGTTGTAAACTTGGATTAGTAATATTAGTAAGTGTAAGTAGTACGTGTAAAATAAAATAATTTAAATGTCTTATAATAAATAAAATAAAATTTAAAATAAATAAAATAAAAAATTATAAGAAATTTATGTATCTAGTTTGTATAATTATATAGATTGTAATACTACTTTAATTGAATCTAACACTTTTTACAATTAATAAATTTAACTGAGTGACACATTCAATAAAATATGTCATCCAGAGATTAATGTTTGTTGAGGGTGGTATATTTTTTACTAACATTTATTCAAATCAATTTAATTTATTAAACATGTTTTAAATATTTTTTATTACTTGGAAAAATCAATTATAAAATTAATCATACACAATTTTTCTTTCTTAAAATCTCTACATCTTATTAAACTTAGATTTTTTATATCACTTATCTCAACATAACATTCAACACACTTCAAAAAAATTTCAACACAAAATATTCTCACATATTTATCAAATACAACCAACATACTTATAACACCCACATGGTTGTGTATGACCAAAACCACAAGATAGTGAACTTTTAAATTAATGACAATGTCCATCACAACCTTAATCTAGACGAACCATGCACAATTCCATTTGTATGTGCAAGCCTCAATTCAGTGCGCATGTTTAATGCCAACATCACCTTGGTACTTAGTTCAATAAGCAATATAAGATTTCATTGTTTGTCATCTATCTAAGTTTTCATAATTTTCATAGAAAATAATTTTGTATGTTCCACATTTATTTACCACCATCAAATAAATATTAAAATCCTAAATACATATTGAGCATCAAATTCCAACTATCTTGATGCAAACATTGTGGGGATAAGCCATCTAAACCACATTGCTTGTGTTGGGTGGAAAAACTTAGCATTGATAAGACAATTTCTAATCATTGACAGCAAGAGTGCAAAACAACACATGTAAGCAAAGTGTCATCATGATTGGTGTCTATTGATAGATAGTTACTCAAAGTGTTATTGAATCTGTCTTCCATAAAATGGCCAGCCTAATTGACACAATAACATAGTATTAAGAATTAGATCCCAACACAACAATAAGTTTCCTACTATGTCATTTGCAATTTTAAAAATTAAGGTTACATGACCATATGTAAGGGTGGATTGTATTTACATGTGCCTAATGAACTATCATTTTGAGATTCAATGTCAAATAATGATAACCAACCTTAAAATTATTACTCTATGGTAAATTGAATGATAGTTGAGATTTAAGGTTAAAAAATGAAAATAAAAAATTTTAAAAATATTAATCTATGGTAAATTGGTAAATTTATTTTTATTACTTATAATAATTGTAAAGTTGAAATGGTTTTTTATATGTTTAAAATGTTAATGTAAAATTCATATTAATCAAAATAACTTTATAAAAAATATAGCTAATAATAAGAATTGTTTTCATGATCTGATATACATAATGTTACTACTATATAAAATCATTTTAAAATATTAATTAAATTGGGAAATCATTGATTGAAGCATATAATGGTTGGTAAATATATTTAATGAACATATTGTATCTTCTTGCACAACAAAGAATTTACCTTGAAATTTATTAAACATTATATAATGATATTAAAAGATTATTGTAGAAAAATAATATTAAATGATTATAACTAGAATTAAACAATATATGGCATCTAAAATTTGATTTGAAAACATAAAATCATTAAGGGTGTTAACTCATTAATATACACAATACATTTTAAATATCAAACAACATCAACATCAACATAATATGAAAAAACAATATATACATAAACAATAACATCAAAATAAATATATATGTCACATATACATCTCAAATATGCCAAATATGGCATCTCAAATTAAATTAAAAAAATAGAGAAATCATTAATAAGATAAATTATTAACATACACACAATACATTTTACAAACAAAACAACATCAAAATCAACATGATATGAAAATGCATAATATATATGAACATTGTATCAATATATATATATATATATATATATATATATATATATATATATATATATATATATAATTGCTATAAACTAGATCCACTGCTAGAGTTAGAGGCATCAATACCTATGCCACTAGAGCTAGAGCATCAATACCTCCAGTTTGCTAGTGGAGAAGATGGTAGAGGTGAAGGATCACCCTCCTCAGTATATGAATACGAAGAAGACTAATGGCGAGCCCTCAACCTCTCAAGTAGGTTGAGGGCACCGATAAAATGACACATCAATAATGTCATGTCACCAGGAAGGCTCACCCATATCAGTGCAAACTCAACGTCTGACATGATCTTCCAAACTCGTGCAAGGCCCACTCCATAGAGAGCCATTTATGCAAATATTTGATCCATATCTATTTATGGAATCTATGATCTAGATTGTGTGACATGCCAGGTATCTACACATGAGGTGATCGATGTGCCTTAGCCATCTCCTCATCCTGTTGGGGAGGCACCTCTCCAACATACATTCTTACATCTACAAAATAGTACACAACAATAATTAGACAATTTAAACTTAAAATCAATTATGTATGCATTAAATAAGAAGAAAAAAAAAACAAATAGATTAATTACAATATAACGATAATATTACCTCTTACATCTAGTGGCTCATTTGGAAAAATAAGATGTTTTGACAACCTCATTAGTCCACCCATGTATATGGGTATTGTAAAAGATGTTACTGTCGTCGCTAGCTAATAACTCTAATCTAGTACCTTTTAGATTACTGGCCTACATGACCACTCCCCCTGGCCCCTCTTAGGAAACATCTACCCCCACATGTGCATGCACACATCAATCGTCAATCTAGGAGTGAGTTGGTTGAATGTAGATCAAGTCACCAGAAGACTCTCAAAAAATAAAGTAAATAACTCTAAAGCAAAGGGGAAGACAATCCTCCCATCAAATACATCATGGCAATGATCCAGAACAAAACAAAGTTGTCACAAAGAATTTGTAGACCACCTAATCATTATGGGCCTCTAAACTAAACTATCTGCATAGCTCATAATAGGGAAACTAATGGTGCTTCTCATTAGAGGTATAATGTTCCAAATCATGAGCATGAATGACAAGCACCTGACCTCCTCTGCACTAAATTCATCTAAAATCAAATGGCTACCAACAAATTGGAAGGCACTAGGGTCAGTGATGGTTGCACTGGCATATCTTTGCACAACACCAACTAACTTTTCTCACAATGTCAGGAAAAATATCTAACCACTGTGAAAAATCCTCCCCTCCCAAACAACTAGACAATAAAATAAAGGCCATCCTCCGTGGGTTGGAACCACAAATTGGGACCAACCATAAATTTTTTCCTATCATGATCAAAGTGAAGAATAAACTATGTCAACAAGCACTATTAGGTTTTAACCAAGCATAATAAAATATGTTTGTGAGAGAAAAATAATAATACAAAAACAACCATACACTTAGACACACAATTATCTTGGAAAACCCTAGCCGAGAAAAACCAACCTAATAATAGATCTATTATTAGTTGTGACCTAAACCATCCAAGCCAGGCCAAGTGAGCTATACATCGCTCACCTCCAGGCCACTTTACAATGGAGCCTTACAAGCTTCATAAAGGCTTCTTCACATGCATTCTCCAGCGTACAAACCCATGGGACATCAATACCATGTGCCTGAAACCATTTGTTGAGACCTAAACCACTTTGAATCATTCTCGAGTCAAGGTTAACCCTAACAATCCCCCCTTTAAACTTGACTTGGGGATTTCGCATGTGGCCCCCCTATCACCTAGGTCTACCACCTGACTTTACCAGTGAGTTACCATTACCAGGGGTACACATGCCTTACCAGGACTTTACAACCATATGCTCTTTTACACGCTAACAATTTATGCTCCATCAATTTTTTTTTCATTCGTCTCAGGGTGACTACACCATGAGTTGCTACATCCTCTCCTTTTTCCATGCTCGTCATCCACCATGCGCTTCCTAGACTATCGACATGATTTTCCTTTCACCGTCTCCCACTCAATGAAAAAATGTCGATCTTCTCTCCTTCACACACGTCGAGCCCCTTCATCCCGATGATTTTCTTGGCCCATCGAAAGCCTTGGTTGTAGACAACTCCAACTCCGATGGTTTCTTTCCCCATGTGCCTACACACCACGACCAACACACATCTATTATTAGGTCATTTCCATAGGCTCTTATCCTCAAAGATCCTCGAACTCATGGCCAACAAAACCCTGTGGAATCCGCTCTTCTTCTGAGGCAAAACAACTATATGCCCTCATATCATCATTCGGGTGTCAACCATTACCGAACAAACCATCAACGACAGTAATGGAACAATAAGATTATGCTCGCAGCAACATCCCCAGCTCTTCTACAAATCCTTTCTCAAAAGTCTCTTGGTGCTCCTCGCCAACTATTGCGATCGTCCCCGTGGCCTCCATTTCCTTGGCCAAATCTGCATATTGGACTATGGCTTCGGCTGCGACCTCTTCTACGGCCTCCAGGACTACGATTTCAAGTTCTTCACCCACGATGGCCATTCCAACCATCATATCTCCTATCATCTTAGGGTAATATGCTATAATTTGTGCAGCTGCAGTTTTGTAATGCCTCGCTCCAATCTTCGTCCGGAAGACACTCGCTGCCATTGTCACTTTTGATCACCAGAATGTTTATCCCCACAGATTCACTTTGGCATGAAACCTGAAACCTAGACCAGGACATTTAACCCTCTACTTCACTTGTTCCACCGCTGCTCGACCAAAAATTCCCTTCTAGCCAGCACACGGATCGTTTCATGTCTATGAGATATCCATATTCTTTAGTTGTGTCTAGGGTTTACCTCTGTCCTTCTTTAGCAAGACGATTCTCTCTGCCAATGACCACTTTTGCTCCAATAGGAGTTTGATGGATCTCCTTGACCATAGGCGTATCCACCTCTAATCAACACGAGATCTAGGCTTCAATCTCTACTTTGCTCAAATAATCCAACATAAGAAAAAATGTTGAGGCCACTCTTGCTAGAGAGCTTGCCAACCTTGGCTTTGATACCAGTTGTTAGGTTTTAACCGAGCATAATAAAATATGTTTGTGAGAGAAAAATAATAATATACAAGCAACCATACACATAGACACATAATTATCTTGGAAAACCCCCCTTGTCGAGAAAAACCAACCTAATAATAGATCTATTATTAACCTTGACCTACACCGGCCAAGTCGGGCCAAGTGAGACCTCCAGGCCACTTTACAATGGAGCCTTACAAGCCTTATAAAGGCTTCTTCACATGCATTATTTGACATACAAACCCATGGGCCATCAATATCATGTTATCATGTGCCTGAAACCATCTGTTGAGACCTAAACCACTTTGACTCATTCCTATGTCAAGGTTAACCCTAACAAGCACAAGTTTACTTTGAGGATGTAGTCTCCTCACAAAACTTGAGGAGGCCCAACATCCCTCAAAAGGAGTTGAGTTTGTGTTGTAATAGGACTAGGGTACATATGCCTCTCCATCTCTCTAGCATTCCACTCATGTAAATTTTTTTATGTGTCCACTTGTTGTTATTGTTTTTTTTATCATTATTTCTTATTCACACACATATTTCATAAGACACACATACACACATAGATATTACATAAACAATATATAATAAATTTTTATTATTTATATTTATCAAAATTTGAAATTTATTTTTTTCAAGAAAAAATGTGTAAACCACATAATTGTGCCTTAAACACAAAGACATCATCTTTTGTGGGAAGTAACAATCAACGTATTGTAACCAATGCTCCTAATTAAAACCTAACACATTGCAAAGTGGATAAGATTTTTATTATTAGTATTTGTAATTGATGTGCCACTTGTATAGGGGCATTGACACTGCAATGATGTGCCTTGTATCTCCAAATGCACTACCAACGATGCATCCATACATTTCAAATGCACAACCAAGTTGGGAAAATTTCATTTATAGACTAGGATTAACAATGTGCTTACAATACAATGGTGCACTTCCAACAATGCCTCCAAGTTTCATTTCACACACCGACAAAGTGCGGGAGTCATTTTAATTAGTTGGATTTAACAATGTGCTTTCTATGTAGCAGAGCATTGATGCTAGTGCTATTGTTTATTCACAAATGTACTGTCAAGCACATGAAGATGTTTAGTTAAAATTTGCTTGTTGGTGCATTTGGTATGTATGAAAGCACCACTAATGGTGTCTCCTTACATTTCCCAGAGCATCGACAAGCCCATGATATTTTTTATATAGAAAAATCTTCCAATATTGTGCTTATAATATGAATTATGGTGCTTATTCATATTATAAAAATCACTCACAAAAAAGAGGGATTTTGTTTATTTTAATGATTCAACGATGCACTGGGTGTAAGTTGATGCACCACTAACAATGTATCCTATAAATTTATATGATGCACTGCACAATCAGGTGTGAGCCAAATGACCTGAATGCACCACATGGAATTTATTTAAAGAGGAAGAAAAAAAAAACCAATTTAAGCCAAATTCAAAATTCTAATCCACTAAAAATGTAAGTGAAGAAGTTACAAACAATTTACCTGGTCTCTTCTCTATCGAGGATGTGTGGTTGCACATAGAGAAAAAATGAAAATATGGTACCATTTTGCAAAACTTGAAAGGAACCAAATCTAGCAGCAAAGGAAGGACTTGAGCAATCTGAAAACATGGTAGCACTGACAACAAGTCGGTCATACAGGGATGGTGAGCACCAATGCTTGTATGGTTGGAAGCACTTAGTGAAATATAGAAATGAAATTTATGTTTGGCAATTTTTCTTTAATTTCACCCTACCCTGGTGCGCTCAATCGTAATATGAATTGATGTATTCACATAAGAGTGGTGCACCATTCAATTTAAAAAAAAACTGTAAGACGATGCTCTGTCTCATGGGGTGCATCGATGCACGTCTTAGTTATTAATCACGCAAGTTAGTTTTTATTTTTTTAAATAAAAACCTATATATTATAACAAAATGTCTAAACCTACTTTGATGATTCTTACATATAAATTCACCAATGTGCTTATTGTCTTGTGATGCATCATAATGTGTGTCATTAGAAAATGAAATGTTATCTAGTACTCCTTGTATGGAAGCACACCAATACATTTGGTAATTACAAAGAAAAAAAAAAAAAAAACACGATATTGCATAGAAAAATATCTAAACCTCATCCACTACATTGTAGATATTAATGCACTACAATGATCAAGTGATCAAGTGTTAGTGGTGCACCATTTATTTATTTTTAAGTTTGGATACAATATGCCATTATTAATGCACCAATGCAATAGTGTTTGTGGTGTACCATTTGTTTTTGTTTTTTAAGTTTGGATACAATGCACCATTTCTTGGGGTGCACCAAGGTGTGTAAAAGCTATTAAGTGCATCATCTAGCATTATGGATTTTTTTTTAATGTGTAATTGTAAAATAATAAAATTGTTCTATCATGAGCCTATGTAAGGAACACACCAATATTTCATATATGGCAGTGCACCAATACATTTTGTAATTTTTAAAATAAAAACCAATATTGTATACCAAAATGTCTAAACCTCATTCAATGTATTGTACATAGTAATGCACCAGTGCACTTATAATTTTAAGGCACATCAGTTAGAGTATGTTTAACATTAAAGTAACCATTTTTTTAAAATCATGGTTTAGTCATATCGATCGTCGATGCACCTAGTTATTTAATGCACTAGCGCGCCATTGTTATGAGGACATTGGTGCACTTCATACGATTTAAGCACACCAATTAAAAATATTTGCTAAAATCTCTGCTTTCCCACCTCCACCTGCAACCTCTACTATAAATAGACAAGGGAGATATTTTTTGGGGAGGTTCCACAATAACCTATGCTAGAAATTGTTTTCCTTGTAGTGATGGGTCATGAAAGAGGCTTTGAAACACTAGAGACACCCTACAAAGGGACTTACCGTTATCCTCAAGTGTCACATGGGTAACACTACAACTTTTTGCACACCAAGTATGGGTCTCAAGACCTTCACCTTGATTTGGGGACAAAAAAACAATATTTGAAGGCCCTAAAAGAGGATTATATGGCTCAAAGGCCATGTCTTGAGCTTTGACCCACCACTCAAGATTTGCAAATGAAATATTTGGCCTATGAGTTTCATATGGGAAGCATTACAAGATTGCATGCACTAGGGATGGATATTTAGTTCTTGAACATGGTCTAAGGATGAAACAAAGGTGTTAGGCCCAAAAGAGACTTATAGGGCTCATGAACCATGAATAGGACCACAAACCACCATGTGGGCTTGACATAAGGAATGTTTAGCCTACAAGTATTATGTGGGTTTCATTTTAATATTTTGAGAATTGGGGATAAATTTTGGGGTCGTAACTATGGTATAGGGACAAGAATAAGCACCTTAGGCCCTATATAAATGTTTATGGCTTGTTGGCCATATATGGGGCCCAAAACCACCATGCATTCCCAATAAATGGATTCCTTGAGTGTTATATGGGTCCCATTATGAGATTTTTCACCCTAGGGATGGGTCTTAAATCTTAACCATGGTTTGGGGAGAAGCTTAAATGTCTTAGTGCCTAAAATATTCTTCTAAAGTTGATGTTGGAGATATTACAGACTCACTTAGAATTAATTTTGATAGTCTAATGTTGAGAATGCTTCCTTAGATGAGAATATTCTCTCTAGAGAATATTCCCCTACAATATAGGGCACTCCTCTTCAATTTAGAGATAATTACACTCAATTAGACTAGTGGGAGTCACTTGTGCACGACAACCTCGGTTTTATCACCAACAATTGCATGTGTTTCTCTCACTTCCACACATGTGACTCAATTAATTGATGATTGCATGGATCAGTTAACTATGAATATGTGGTAGTTCATTCCAGTGTTTGTCAGTGAGTGTCTAAATCTCTCTAGATCACTACTATGGTGGATTAATTACTCATGTAGCCTATATCTATTGTAAATTATTCACTCTTTGAGTGTGGAATACGGTTAATACATTTCTTATTCTTTAACTCCAATTTTTCTCTCTTCTCCTCACCTTTGCAAGATTTGTATGTTCTTTTTCTAGCTAGATATTTTGTGCATGTATTCACCACATATTACATGGTATCATAGCCCATGTGTTTCTAGGAAGAAGGTGCACAAGCACTTTATTTGTTGGTATTGAAGATTGAAGAACACGGGAAGAATGGAATTTTCGTCGTCTGGAATTCTAACGTTGTATAACTATTTGGAGTGGAAGCCAAAGATTCTACATCTTCTCAGAAGTAGAGGCTTATTCCAAATAAATATGGAAATGGAAGTAGAGACTCATTCCACCGATGAGAAAAATGACTTTCTCAATAGACAAGATATGGCCATAATATATTGTATCTTCTAGTATATTTCTCCTTAAACTCTCCACCAAGTATATGATGAATCATGAGACTCAACTCCAAATGAACTATAGAATAGATTTGAGGTTTTATTCGGGAATAAAGAAGATTGTGAAGATTGGATGCAGGAGATTGAAAAGATAGAGCCAGAAGAGAAGCCATCAGAAGATCAAGCCTCTTATTCTGAAGAATCTTCTACACAAGTATCCGCACAAATTTTTGTTCTATTAATTGCAAATAATGTCTACTCCATTTTATATATTTTTTCTAAATTTCATGCAGAAGATATCATGCATGCATCTCAGGAGTCACATGCAGACACTTTTGTATGCACCATGCATGCATCTCAGGAGCCAAAAATGGGTCTGTGCACATCAGATTCAATTCTGACATTTTTTTAGCAGTATTTACAGAATTTTTTTTTGGATATTTTTATTCCACTCAGAAAAATACCCAATTTCAAAAAAAAACATTGTCCGAAAAAGAGTCTGGGAAGTGAAGTTATGAGCATTTTAATGTCAGCAAAATTTCAGGGTTTCTTCGGGAAACGACTGCATGATTTTCAAAGTTTCATCCAAACTTCATTTGGCTATTATTCATTAGAAAAAGAGAGTGGATATGTGTGGACATCTCGTTGGTGCATCTACTTCATCAAATCTGTGCATACATCTACATCTTCAAAAAAATATTCAACAAGCACAAACTTGCATAGTTGCGAGGTCTTCGTGGAGTGAAGGACACAGTTGCTTAGCAACTGATTTTTGTTCCTTCTCATTTTTTTTAATTTTTCGTATGCATTGTACCTTGATTGGGGGGGGGGGGTTCCCATGATGTTTTCCCTCTTTCCTTGTTTTTTCAATGTTTCATTCTTAGATGCATTGTACAATGGGTACCTAACATGGCCTCTATTGTTGAGACCCGTTCATTATGTACACCTTAGTAGTGTTCAAGAGGGGTGTTGGAGATATTACACACTCACCTAGAATTATTTTCCTAAGTTTGATAGTCCAATGTTGAGAACTCTTCCTTAGATGAGAACATTCTCTTTAGAGAATATTCCCCTACAATATAGGGTTCTCCTCTTTAATTCAGAGTCAATTACACTGATTTAGACTAGTGGAAGTTACTCATGCATGGAAACCTAGGTTTTATCACCAATAGGTGCATGTGTTTCTCTCACTTTCACACGTATGACTCAGTGTACTGATGATTGCATGGATCAATTAACTAGGACTAGGTGGCAATTCACTCTAGTTTCTATCAGTGAGTGTCTCGATCTCTATAGATCACTACTATGGTGCATTAATTACTTATGTAGCCTATATCTATTGTAAATTTTTCACTCTTTGAGTGTGGAATACGGTTAATGCAATTTCTCATTCTTTTAGTCCAATTTTTCTCTCTTCTTCTCACCTTTGCAACTTGTGTATGTTATTTTTCTAGCTAGATCTTTTGTGCGGGTATTCACCACATCTTACAGTTGATGGGCTATGAAAAAGGCTTTGAACTGCCACACGATCCCTACAAAGGGGCTATTTGACTTATGAGTGTCATATGGGTGTCATGACAATGTGTTTCACACCAAAAATGGGTCTCGAGACCTTAACCATTCTTTGATGAAAACACATAGGTCTTAGGCCATGAAAGAAGCTTTTAGGGCTGATAGGTTGTAAATGATGCCTTAGACCTCCACATAGGCCTTATAGAGGGAATATTTAGACTACAAATGTCATATTGGCACCATTATGATATTGTTTCACTTAGGATGGGTCTCTAGGCCATGACTATGGTCTAGGGACAAAGGCAAGTTTCTTAGGCCCTAATATATGTTTCCAGGGCTCATGGGCCATGAACTACCACACATTCCTTACAAAGGTAATATTTTCCCTGTGAGTGTCTTATGTGTTTGATTATGATGTTTTTCACGAAAGGGACGGGTCTCATTTCATGGACCATGGTTCAAGGATTAAAACAAGGGGATTAGGCCCTAAAATAAATTTTTAGGGTTCATCGACCATGAACAAGGCCTTGAACCACCACACTTGCAATATAGAGAGAATATTTTTCCTACGACTGTCATAGGGATGCCATTGTAATATTTTGTGCACCAAGGATGGGTTTGAGGGACTTAACCATGTTCCATGAATAAAAATAAGGGTTTTAGATCCTAAAAGATGGTTCTAGAGCTCAAACGCCAAAAATGAAGCTTTGAATCACCACATAAATTCTTAAAAGGAATCTTTTTCCCATAAGTGTTTTATGAACAACTAAAACATGGTTCTAGTACTTGTGGGCCATGACCACCACACATGACCTATAAAGGATATATTTGGTCTTCAAGTGTCATATGGGTGCCATTATGACTTTTTGCAATGTTGATGGGTGTTGGGGCCTTGACCATAGGGTGGAAACATGAATCGTAGTCACACTTTTTGGAAATCTAAACATGTAAAACGGTGTATGTTAACCCTTGGTCAAGGTTTTACTTGATCGAGGCTTTAAGCCCTTAATCAAGTGCTTAATACCTCGACCAAGGTAAAACCTCGATGAATAGTTTTAAACCAAAATTGAACTATTTATTTAAAAATCACCTCAATCGAGGGTTTTAAAATACCTCGATCAAGGGTTTTAAAATACCTCGATCAAGGGTTGAGGTATTTTAAAACCCTTGATTGAGGGATTGAAAGTCCAAAAACCTTCCCCATTTTTGTAGGTTTTCATGGAGATACAACTTGTAGTAGGTGAAATCCTTTCATCTCTTCCATGGAAGGTGGTGGACTTGGTGCATATAGATTCATCATTGAATCTTATATCCAATGACACATAATTTTCTCATTTTGGATTCCATACTATATTTTTAATTTATTTTTTTCAAAACTTATAAAACTTTTTCTCTCTCGATTAGTGGAGGCCATGGAGAAAAATATGTATCTTAAAAAACTAAACAACAAAAAAATTATAAAAAAATATGTGTGCACTTCGTGGATGTTTCCTCTTCAAAACGTTTTTTTTTGTTTTTTATTTATGTAAACAAGAGAAAGAAATTTGTTGGGAACACAAAGGTGTATAAAATGAGATTCAAATATTAATTTGTCGGCTTTGAAAAATAATAAAACAAATAATTTTCCAACAAAAAAGAATTCACTACTACATTGTGTGTAGATCATGCTTGTATAATTTTTTTTGAAAATGGTACATTGAACACTCAATTAGGTGTTTGGAACAAAAATCACTTGTTAACTTTTATAGAAAATTGTAAGGACAAGCATTTTATTAAATGCAAATTTGACACATTAAGTGACATTAATATTTTTTGAAAAATAATGTTTGAAAGAAAACACAATTCCCTACAAATTATTTGTTTACTGCACATCAATATTCACATGTATATGATTGTCAAGGGCTTCATTTTAAAAAACATGTAAAATTTCAAATTTTCATCACCACTTTTCACTAAAAAATAGGGCACATATTCATGCATTCACCCCATAAATTGGGGATGAAAACAAGGATCTTATGCCCTAACTGAATCTTCTAGGGCTAGTGGGCCATGAATAGGGCCCTAAACCATCACATAGGTCATACAAATGAAACATTTGGTCTACGAGTGTCATATGGGAACCATTACAATATTATGTGTACTAGGGATGTGTTGCAAGGTCTTGGCCATGATTTGGGTAGGAAAACAATCATATTAGGCCCTAAAAGATGTTTTGAGGGCGCATGGGCCATGCATGAGGACCTAAACCACTAAACAAGCCTTGCATAGGGAATCTTTAACCTATGAACATGATATGGACACCATTCTAATATTTGTGCATCGGGATAGGTATATAGGACCTTTCCATGGTCTTGGGTTGAATACCATCATTTATGCCCTAAAACTTGCTTCTAGGTCTCATGAGTTATGCATGAGGCCCTATACCTACACAGACTCTTGGATAGGGAATGTTTTCTTGTGAATGATGTATGTGCACCATTTTGAAGTTTTGCATCCAAAGATGGGCCTTGAGGCCTAAGTCTTGGTCTATGGATAAAAAATGTAGACATAAGCCCTGTATTCACTTGCTTCTAGTGTTCATACGTTATTCTTGGGTCCTTGAGTTACCACAAAAGCTCTGCAAAGGGATTCTTTAAACTTCAAGTAAGATATGGGCACCAATTCATAGTTTTATGCACTAGGTATGGTTCTCATGACCCAACCCATTGTTTAGGGACACAAAGAAATGACTTGGGCTCTAATATGTTGCTTCTAAATATTATGAGCCATACACATGGCTATAGACGACCACTTAAGCCCCATATAGGAAATATCAAATAGATTATGATGATAATGATAGTGTCTTTTAATGCCTTAGGCAAAATTGTTTTTGGGACCAAGACAAAGAAAAAGTGAAAAGAGAAACTAGAAAATTAAAATCCCAAAGATACTTATTTATATATTTGTTTAAATACATGAGTTTAGACATCACTATAATGTTTAAGCTTATTTAATTAGATTGTCATTGTTTCAATTGGAAAATGATCAAGAATCATGCATGCGTTTATATATTTATATAATACGTGTGTTATATGATGTCAGCATGTTATATAACTCATTTGCATTATTTGAAATTTAAATTTTTTCCTAGGATTTCATTCCTTACTCTAAGTATTATCGGATGTCTCTAGTTCATATTTGGGTTAAACCTGGTGGTTTAGACAACATAAACCTAACATATTTCATTTTTTTCAAATCTCTCACAATATTTTTAGATTAGGAAAATGATCAAGAATCATGCATGTGTTTATATATTTATATAATATGTGTGTTATATGATGTCAACATGTTATATAACTCATGTGCATTATTTGAAATTTAAAGTTTTTCCGGATTTCATTCCTTACTCTAAGTATTATCTGATGTCTCTAGTTCATATTTGGGTTAAACCTGGTGGCTTAGACAACATAAACCTAACATATTTCATTTTTTTTTTTAAATCTCTCACAATAATTTTAGATTAGACGATATTTTTCGATACAATATACATATTTATCTTTTTTTTTTTCCAAATAAAAACCATGAGTATATTTAGAGATTGAATGGAAATTACACTTTTCAAATGCATACTCCACTCACAAATTTAGTTTTACACAGTAATTACAATCCTCCATTTTTTCCCTTCTTTTTAACCTCATTCCATCCCCCTAGACAAGGTTCCAACTATAATCAGAGATCAATTGGTCATAGTTTGGATATCTCTATGTAAGTGCATGTGTTAATGGATCCCATTATGCAAATTCTAAATATATAATATTTTTAAGAAAATGTTATTATTTTATACATTTTTGCAGTGACATATGTCATAATTACAAAATACATGTTGTTTCCATTATAACTTTGTATTGCCTCACCATTGATCTAAAAATGGTAGGCCTATGAGCTATCCATTTCATCAATATGGATGCTTACCATATTATTTAAATTGTAATATATTTGCAATCTTCGACAAGCTAAGTTCAAGCTTATTGTGCTCTGTTTAGAGTTGGTTTCCAATACCTAGCTACTCTATAATTTGTCACCGTGACAAATTAAATACAAACTTTGCATATTAGATATGCTAACCTAACACTCTACGCCCAACATGTTTTCCCACTCATCACATCTTGAATTAATAAACAAGATGCACAAACTCTCAATAGCCATAAAATATTAAATGTGTAACTTAATATGATCATACATAAATAGTTGTAAATGTTCTCATTGCTCTTTGAATTGAGGGTGTCAAGAAGATTTGGGTTATACATAGACTTTACACATGGCCAAAGGATATGTTGGCTATATCTTATAATTACATAAAGCATGGGAGTTGAATGACCTTCAAATTTATGCACATGTGAGCTAACCTCACTAGATGTAAGATGTCGATGGTCAAACATGTGCATTGAGTTATCAGCAGAACCAGTCAAGATTATATTCTCATCATTGGGGTTCTAATCGACTCAATGAATATCTTCATTATGTGCTTTCTCAACCTTAATAACTAGTTCATTACTAGATCGAGAAACCCACAAATAAGAGAAGAATCATCTCCCATGCTACAAAATTCATGTGCATTTGAAGGACACAATTGCACATCTTCAACTGTATATTTATGCTCTTTATAGACACCTCTAGGACTTATCGAAGGGATATTTGGTACTTTCTCACCATGTGTTGAAGATGGTGTTTTTGGTGCTTTCACAAAGGAAGGCTCTTATGCTAATGCATAACTGCAAACCCAAAATGTTGTTCTCGCACCTATAACAAATTACCACATTGTGCCACATAATAAAATGAATTGGTTTACTATAGAAGAGTAGCAAACAAGAAACTATTAAATTTATGGCCTATGTGTAGAAATCATTTGATGGGAAACATGACAATGTCATCTACTAAGCATTCATACAACATTAAATAAAATCCACAAAAAAGAATGAATATGGAATTAAAACAATGCACACAAGAATCCCACAAAAGAAAACAATTTACCCAAGAACCCAAATGGTAAAACTAGATTGATTAGGGATTTTTTTAAGCAGGAAATTGGTTACAAAACGTGAACTATACATTTAATTAGTGTATTGTTACTCATTGGAAGGAAATTTGCAGATAGAGTCATAGCTCAACAACAATATTCACACATCGTGGCACATAATCAATGTCTTCTTCTCCTTCAATCATCAAACAATCTACTTCTTTGAACTCTCATCTCTATTACCACCCTTCTTCATTTCCTCCTCATCTCTCCTCTTTGTTCCATGTCCTTCTTCACCACAATCTTTATTTTAATGGACTACCTTGGAAGTCCAACCATCACAATGGTTCATTTCAACTTCCAAGTAAATTTTTGGACATTTCCTCAACTTTGCCAAAAAATGAATTAAATGATTATTACAAATTTTACAAATAATTTGGTGAGGATCCAATTCATTTCACACCTCCCCATTTGTAGGCTTTTGGTCCCCAAAAGCTTCAAATCCCTTCAATCTTCTTCTTCTCCACCTTCAATAATCCTCCATTAAATATCCAAGAAAGGGTGCAACCTCTACTGTAGGATGGAATATTGGGGTTGTCTTTGGCATAAGCATGATGCCCATCTCATGGTTAGAGATGATTTTTTTTGCTGCAATAGGTCATTGGACAACCACTACTCCTTGGGATGAAAGTCCAAGCAACTTATGTTTCTCCTTGACCTTTAATCTCCAAGATTTCTTCTCGGCTCTTCGATTCTCAGGATGGATTTATGGGTGAAGCCTCCAACATTTGGCCTCCCAATGTCTTGTCAATCTACATTACTTGGAAATAGTTCCTCCATGGGATGCTTGGCCTTGTAGAGTGCCAACAATTGTTAGCCTTATGACCCCTTTTCTTGCAACATAAACCAACCAAAGATACTATGTCATACCTTTTTGGTTTGTGATAATTCTTGCTATCTTGGTTTCTTGGTCCCCTAAGAGTTGGAGCAGATCTAGATGGAAAAATCATCTCTTTGTTTCCCTCTTCCAAGTCTCTACAAGCACATTTGAGTGGCTCGTTGCACACTCCTTTTTTAGTTTCCTTTTCATCCATGGCAATGGCTTATTTTCCAATCCCTCTTGCCTTAACGAAGGTGGTTTGAGATGAACTAATGTTATCTTCTTGTCCACCGAATCCTAGGCCTTCATGCTTGGGCCTCTATTGAGATACAATGGGGATCATAATCCCTTGGCCTTCCTTTCTTAGCCCTTGGTATTCATAGCTCATTTTCCTCACAACCTTGGAACTGATGCCTCTAGTGTGTTTTTCAAAGTCACTGAAGGTCTCTTGAGCAATTATCTTGGAAGGTGAGTTTACCAGGATTGACTCTGTCAAGGTTTTGGATTCTGCAATGGAAACAAAAGGGACTTGTTTGGTCTCTTGGATAGTTGCTTGTAGCTTATTCAAGGCCTCTTCCTTCACTACTAAATCTCAGTATAGGTGATAAATCACTTTGATGAACCTATCCTCTTGCAAATTATCTAGTTGAATGAATTTCTCCTCCAATTTCAAGAGTTGCAATCTACTCCTGTCTAATTCTTCCCTCATGATGGTGAAGGATCCTTGGTGTTTGGAAAGTTATTTTTGCATCTCATCCGCTTTCTGCCTCTAATACTGACTTTCCTCTTGGATTTTCCTACTGAAATCTCTCAACTCTTCTAGCTTCTCCCTCTTCAAAGCTTTTCCCATGGAAACTACTCCAAGGTCTCTGAAAAACCTTATCTGATACCTTATTATTTGAATACGGTAGGCCTATGGCATGTCCGTTTTGTTAGCATAGATGCTTATCATCAAATTCAAATTGTGATCTTTGCAATCTTCAATAAGCTAAGTCTGGGTTTCTTGTGTGTTGCTTAGATCTGGTTTCCAATACTTAGTTGTTCTATTTTTAACCGGGACCAATTAAATACAAACTCCATATAATAGATATGAAACCCTAGCACTTTACTCCCAACACTTTAATCCACTCATCACATCCTCAAGTAATAAACAAGATGCATAAAGTCTCAATAGCCATAAAATATTAAATATGTAACTTAATATGCTCATACATAGATAGTTGTAAGTGTTATCACTGCATTTTGAAATGAGGACATGAAGAAGCTCTGGGTTGTATGTAGAAATTTACACGCAACCAAAGGATATGTTGGTTGTATCTTATAATTACACAAAGCATAGGAGTTGAATGACCTTTGAATTTATGCATGGATGAGCCAACCCCACTAGATGTAAGATGTTGATGGTAAAACATGTGCATCGAGTTATCAATAGACCTAGTCAAGATTAGATTCTCATAATGGGGGTTCCAATCGACACAATGAAGGTCTACATTATGTGCTTTCTCAACCTTAATAACTAGTTCATTACCAAATCAAGCATCCTACAAAATAAGAGAAGAGTCATCTTTCACACTACAAAAATCTTGTGCATTTTAAGGACAAAATTGCACATCTTCAATTGTATCTTTATGCTCTTTATAGACACCTCTAGAACCCATCGAAGGGATCTTTGGTACTTTCTCACCATGTGTTGGAGATGGTGTTTTTGGTTCTTTTGCAGAGGAGGGCTCTTATGCCAATGCATAACTACAAACCCAAAATGTTGTTCTTGCACCAATAACAAGGTACCATTTCAAACCACGCAATAAAATGAATTGGTTTACCATAGAAGAGTAACCATCAAGCAACAACTGAATGTATGGCCAATGCATAACAATAATTTGATGGGAAACATGGCAATGTCCTCTACTGAGAATTCATACAACATTAAAGAAAATCCATGACAAAGAGTGAATATGGAATTAAAAGAATGCACACAGGAATCCCAAAATAGACAAATAGACAGTGGTTTACCCTGGAATGCAAATGGGAAAACTAGCTGGGGATTTTATTAAGAAGGAAATTGATTAAAAAAGGTTGGATATACACAGATTTACTGTATTGTTGCTCACTAGTAGGAAATTTGTTGATGGCCATGGCTCAACAACAGTCTTCATTCAACATGGGACAAACTCAATGTCTTCTTCTCCTTCGATCATCAAGCATACTGCTTCTTTGAGCTCCTATCTCTGGTAGTACCCTTCTTCATTTCTTCCTCGTCTCTCCTTTGTGTTTCATGTCCTTCTTGACCACATCCTTCATTTTTAATGGGCTTCCTTGGAAGGCCAATGGTCACAACGGTTGGTTTCAAATTCCAGACAAATTTTTGAACATTTCCTCAACTTTGCCAAAAAAAACACAATTAAATACTTATTACAAAGTTTACAGAAAAAGTTTCCAATTTGGATCAACCATTTAAAAAGAAGATTATATGTTGTGTGACAAGAGACCAATTTCTCACCACATGTATAGTGATTATGTTAAGGCCTTTAAATGTAACTACAATTGATACCATAATTTAAAAATGTATATATAAATATTATTCTTTTTAAAAAATCACTCTACACTTATAAAGATTCTATTATATTTGTACAATATCTTATTTTAAATTTCCATCATTTAGATACTAAAACACTACATTATAGAGAAATAAGCTATGTTGCATGAGGTTTTGGAATGTGGGACGTTGGGAACGGTGATCCAAAACGAATATAAGTTTCCCCCAAATTTACAGGAAACATGTTCAATTTGGGAGTGACAATTAGATATATTAAAAAAATATTAAAAATATTTTAGATTACAATGTATGGAGATAATAATACATTTCAAATCTTATTTTAATGCTTGCCATGGATAGGGTATTGATTTATTCGAATTTTATGTTTAATCTAGGTTTGAAAAAAAACATACATGCAATAAAAAAAATTCAGATTCACAACTATAAAGTTAGTAGTATAAAATTGTTGAGGACTGTTCCCATGCAACTATGAAAATAAGACAATACAGTTTAAAAAACTCAATTTTATATAGGAACAAAATATTTCTATAAATAATAAAAATTACATTAATATAAATTTTTACATTTTATCTTCTTACATTCTTACAGCTTATTCAAATTAGTTTTACAATTATTTTTATTGTTCTAACAATTTGTAAAAATTACATAGATTTATAAATTTGTAAGGATCGTTATTAAGCAGAAGGCGTTCTTTTTAGGAAAGATTGTTCAGAGCCTTTCATTGTATATCCACAACAAATCAACAAATGCCATGTGTATATCTCTGCAACAAATCAACAACTACCACATGCATCTGTCCATTGTGAATCCACTTGTGTTCGTATGATTCCTAGTTTTGGGAGCGTTTCTTTACATCCCCTGTCTGTTAGAGCAATGGGTTCAACGATATCCAAATTTATAGCGCCGACTGGTTTCCAATCACGTGATTCGACCTGTTGTAACCAGTAAATTATTGAATGGGACGGTTGACTGAGGATACCGTGTTGATAATTAGGGAAGGGGGGCGATTTGAATGGGAGGTTTATGGATTTTTATTGATAATCTATTCAGTAAAGAGTTTGTTGAGAAGCTGGGAGCGATTATTGTAAAATTTCATAGGAAAATGACCTAATACAAAAGCCAGATGAAAAAACAATCTGTCCCATAGACTATTTTTAGCCGGGTGAAAGTTAAAAATACTTTCTTTCTTTCTTGACAGAGATTCGAGATTTTGGTACAAAAATTCTTATTGGAAATTAAATTCCCCACCAATCAAGTTTTCCCATATATACTTATCCATTCCATGTTTGAGAAAGTAAGCAGAACCGATTCGTCTGTCTGAAGGTGCAGAAGCTGAAAGAGAGACTATTCGATGACTCGAAGAAGAAGAAAAAAAGAGTGCTATCATGTCGGGCATCAATCGCAAGAACAATTTTGTCGAAGGAGAAAAAAAGAGAGAGTGTTATCATGGTGGACATCAATCGCAAGAACAAGGTTGTCGTGTTGGTCGGAGTATTTTCCATTTTTTCTGGTGTCTATGGAGATGATAGTGATGCATGTAGAATATTCTGGCATAAGTTTTGGGATAGTCACCTCGGATCTTACTCACTGTGTTGGATGTCTGACATCCGGTAAGGGGAAACCATTCCCAATTTGATGTACAGTATGATAAACAATCCGCTGCATACTGTCGATTTCTGACCTGGCCGCAAAGAGTTGTTCTTCGTCTGTATTTAATGGAAGCAGGAAATATGTGATTGTAGCTTGTTCCAACTGGGCATCTATTCTTTCCTCCAGCTGATCACGACACTCTGAGCTCGTGATCCAAGTGAGAACACAACGAAGAATCGCAAACAAGAAGCTCATTATTTTGGGTAGAAGCTTGATGATGGACTCAATAACGCCTCTCCTTTCAGTTCTGGAAAACACCTAAATTTCTTCCCAAAGACTTGTCATGAAAATTGCTACTGTAATGGTCGGCCCTCAATATGTCCACGATCCATGATCTATTATCCACAATATATGTAAAACAATAGCGCTCGACCAATAAATTTATCTCGCATTCCCCGCCTGCGAATACAGACAATTATCTGTCCAAAATAATCAAACGACGCCGTCAACAGATCATTTATCCACCACTCCTCGCAGCTTCCCAGATAATTTCCTTTGTGTAGTTTATATTTCATTTCAAAAAGGCCCATTAGTGCCCTCTTAGAAATAGCCTCAATGCAGCCATTTACAATAAGCATTTCTTCAGCCAGAGGATGAAGATTTTTACAGTTTTGGAGAACTTTAATCGCGTCTTTCTGGTTTTTCAGTATTACTTTGTTGAAATAAAACTCGTTTTTCTTGCAAAGGTTACCTCTGCAATACTCTTCTGTTATCACTAAGAAATTTGCCGCGCATCTTAGAGCCACAATGTTGAATGGATTCATGAGAATCGAGGAACCGTAGCAGTAAGTTGTTATCATTTCAAAAATTTATGCTCCGCCAAGGAAGATCTCTGGGAAATTAATTTCATCCCCTTCCATTAGGTGTCGCTTCAAGAAATCGCTTGCATATGAGAACACATATTTGTAATCATCAATAAAAAAGGAAGTTACAAGACACTTAGTAACATAAAGTTGGGTCACATGATGTGCATTAATAACATTGCCACTGCTAGACAACAACTGTGGAACCTCAGGGCGGACTTCTATCAAAAATTGTGGATAGTTCTTTCTATAATTGAGTACAACGGTTTGACTCCCAAATTTTGGTGCACACTCAAGGGTATCTAGTCATTTTAGTCATAAAACTATGTACGAATTGGGTAAATTTGGATGTGAATAGCTTACTCTATTATTTGAATCTTACTTGAATTCGTAGTGAAACAAATTAATAATGTTTGGAAAAATGTTCATTTACACTGTAAACAAGGTGAAGATTTTGAAAAAATACTTTTTATATTTAATATAAGTTATTTTTCTTATTGAAAAAAAAAGGTAAAAATTAAATAATTATGTAAATATCAATTTTATAAAAAATATTAATAAAATAAATAAATACTTTTAAAAATGTGAGTATTCAACTTGTTTCTACTAAAACAAAGCTTGATTTAGAAGTGTTTAATAAGACCAAATTTTGTAACAAGACTAAAAGTCTTAATTATCTTCCTATGAGAAAGAAGTATCATTTTCCCATAAATCTATTAATAATGTAATTCGTGTGAGAATTTAAATTGAGACCAAAATAGACAACTCTCAATGTTTACAAGTTTACAATTTTAACAATTATGTAGCTATATTTAGTTTTTGAACTCATTACATATTTAAAATATAATATGAGGAATATCTAATTCTTTCATGTTTTGAGTATATATATATATATATATATATATATATATATATATATATATATATATATATATATAAAGTTGTCATCTATTTTATTATGTTTTCATATCAAGTTATAATAAGAGAAACTATGTGTAGACTGGTTGAAATTAACAACGGTCTATTCAAAATTTCAACTTCTACATAATTCCATTCAAGCAGCTAGATCTATAACATGAATCCATCTTGATCTAAGACTTTTTAATCATTTAAAAAAAATAAAAATAAAACAAAAATTAAATTATTTAAAAACATTCCAATTAAAATGCATCTCTATTAGTTCTAAACTGCATCTAGTTTCTTTGAGTGAAATTCTATGAGATGTATATTAGAAAAGTGTCTTAACCTTAAATTTTATGCAATCTAAGTTTTTAGATGTTTTTCCACCATAGGTTATTGTTTTGTAACATGTTCATTTTTTAAAATTTATAGCTCAGTTATTGGATAGTGAGAAATCATGCCACCTCAAAATTCAATTAATTAATGAAATATTATGTTGTCAACTAAAGAATATGCTAAACAAGGGATGAGAAGAGTGAGAAATATTGTAGTTTAAAAGTTCAATTAATTAATGAAATATTAGGTTGTCAACTAAAGAATATTATATGCTAAACAAGAGATGAGAGCAAGTGCATAAAACCCAAATAAGTATTCCGAGTAATTAGGGATAAGTCCAAATGAATACAAAACAAATAAGTATTTTCTAGAAATTTTGTCCATAATATCGATAAGCACATACGAATACAAAACAAATAAGTATTTTTTTGAAATTTTGTTCATAATATCGAAATTACAGTTTTTCAAATATGAAAGAAATAAGTAATAGGTTATTTACTAGGATCTATAACATTGAAGTGGCATAAATATCAAAATTTGCAAATGTGTAAGATTTAAGAAGAAAAAAAAATAATGGATGGGATTTTTGAGTGCATAGAATGTTCGAGAATACATGGTTCAATAAAAACATTAACATTCAATAACATCAACACCACGCCCATTGCTATCGCAAAGTCCCATTTTTCCAAATCTGTTTGTTTCCATCATCACACCAATTTTTAAACTCACATCATTCAATTCCGACTCGGACATATACCTATTAACTCTTGCAAGTTCATATAAAATAACAACGGAGTGCATTGGAAGCATGGGAATCTCACTACGCGGAACCTACAATGGTCAATGCAGACACATATTCAAACATCATAAGATTTGATATATGCCTATTGATTCCACATAAATAGAACCTTTGTGCAAAATTATAACACAAACCATAATTCAAGGATTTCCGAACCCAAACTGGAAATATCAGAAAAGAAATTCAAAACCCCCAATTGAAACAAAGTGAAAATAAGTTATGGAATTAAATGATACATTTCAACAATAACTATGACCATCTTAAAGTTGCACACTTATTTAAAAATATGCTTGAATAAGTATTACACAAATATTTATTTCACAAAGAATGTTTTCTTCTTCCATAACGGATACAAAGTCTTTGTATTCAAAGAATATTAATGACTTCCAAAGTGTCATTGCAGTACTTGCCAGAAAACTATTGTTGGCTCCAACCGACTGCACATACAACAAATACACACCATAATAGAATACACATGACACAATAAACACAAACACATACATGTAGAAACACCCTTTATTCATACCCTGCTAACTAATTGCTAAAGACTAACATAACTTCTAAAAACCACCATGAAGATGGAGCATTAGATGCAGAGTAGACTCCTTTTGAATGTTATAATTAGCCAGAGTATTTCCATCTTCTAGTTGCTTAGCAACAAAAATTAGTCTCTGTTGGTTGGGAGGGATTCCCTCCTTATCCTGGATCTTATATTTCACGTTATCAATGGTGTCTGAGCTCTCCACCTCCAAGGTGATTGTTTTCTCGGTCAAGGTTTTCACAAAAATCTACATACCACCACTCAAACGAAACACAAGGTGTAGAGTGGATTCCTTCTAAATGTTGTAATCAACGAATGTCCGACCGTCATCCAGTTGCTTACCAATGAAGATAATCCTTTTCTCTGTATGGGGGATGCCTTCCTTGTCCTTGATCTTGGCCTTGACACTGTCTATGGAGTCAAAGCTCTCAACTTCCAAGGTGATCGTCTTGTCGGTGAGGGTTTTGACAAAGATCTGCATACCACCCCTAAGGCGTAGAACAAGATGCAAGGTAGATTTCTTCTATATATTATAGTCAACAATGGTTTGTTCATCTTCAAGCTACTTTCCAACAAAAATGGGTGTGCAACACAACCCCAATCTAGCAGTCTTCCAACAACAACAATCTAAGAAGCAAATTCTGTAAAAATAGTAGAGCAAGTTATATTCTCCCCAAGTTTGTAATCCTTCACCAAAGCTTTATCTTGTGATATATTTGTGTGTATATTAAAACATGGTAACAAAAAATGCAAGAGAACCAACCTACACAGGTAGCATGCCAACCTCACGTACTTGCATAGGTAACTGTGGACCTCACCTGCAGATCGTGTCTTGGGTACAACGGGTAATAGAACAATGACCAATATCCATCCTGCTACGCAACATTGAATGTTGTGGTAGGTGGATATAGGTTGTCAGATCTGAAGCAATTTAATATTCGGTGACCTATAATCCACCTGTCATGGCATTCAATGTTGCGTAGCAGGCTGGATATTGCTTGTCATAATAGAACATGCAAGAAAACCGACATGTAGAGAATCGAACTACACAAGTAGCGTGTCGACCTCACCTACCTGCACATGTAACTCTGAACCTCCATTGCATATAGTGTCTTGGGTACAGCCGCTGAAAAAAGTAGCCTCCAATAAATGTAGGAAGGTGGCCTCATTTATTAAAAGGACAAAGATATAATGCAAGTCGATTTAAGATGGAACAATCTCACGTAGAACCCAAAACACTAAAAACAAATGAAGTGAGAGGGACGTGGAAATGTTTGATAGGCTATGGCATAAGTTGTGGCAAGGACATGGCATGATTCAATAGGTTGCGGACAGACGACGAAAGGCCCAAAATAACTCTCCCTTAAAAGAACGCCTTCGACGTAATAAGTAGACTAGCTTGCCGATAAAAAAACATTACAAAGATATTTAAAGATAAAATTATATGTTGCACTACTAGAGACCAATTTCTCCCTACACACGTAGTGATTATGTTAAGGCCCTTAAATGTTACTAACCATTGACACCATAATTTTAAAAAATTATAAAAAATAAATAAATTTATTTTTACAAAAATAACTCTACACTTATAAAGGTTGTATTATATTTGTACAATATTTTATTTTTAAAATTCCATCATTTAGACACTAAAACACTACATTAATCAAAACATGTGCATTGTATTTTGTAGAGAAAATAAGACAATATAGTTTTTAAAACTCCATTTTTACATAGGGATACAACATTCCTATAAAGAAAAACTACATTAATGTAATTTTTTACATTTCATATTCTTACACCATATTCAAATTAGTTTTGCAATTATTTTCAATTTTCCTTCAAAACCAAGGATTCTTGTAATTTTTCCATTAACATAATATAACATGTTATGAGAAACAATCATGATTATTCAACATCAGATACACTGAATTGTGTTTCTAACTACCATTGATATGGATTTTGTTTTATCCAATATATCACCCTACCCCACCCTCATATGGCATGCAAACAAATATTATGAGCATATGTTAATCTCCCCTTTATTGTTGGTTTAGCCATGTTTTATGTTTTGTCCAATATCTCCCCCGGCTCCACCCTCATAGAACATGCAATCTCCTCTTTACTGTTGATTTAGCCATGTTTTATGTTTTGTCCAATATTTCCTCTCACTCCACCCTCATATAACATGCAAACGAATTCGATGCACATATTTTAATCTCCCATGTTGGCTTGGCCATTCCATAGATTTTCCTATACTTCCTTCATGGTCTTCTACTCATGTATACCATGCAATACTTATCAAGGTTTAGATAGTAGTCCACACAATTGGAATGTCTTTGGACAAGGTTCTTTCTCTACTCTCATTTTTTGTTGCACTCATTCCTATTGGCTTTTCGTTACTCGATTCATAGAATTCCCATTGAAAGTACACTCTTAGATTACATAGCTCCTACCATATGTTAATTTCATGAATTGAATATTTTTGTAGAGTGGCAATTTGTAAGAATTATGCAGATTTGTAAGAATTGTTATTTAGAACTAAGAGGAACTATGTATAGACAAGTTAAAATTAACCACACTCTATTCAAAATTTCAACTTATGCATAATTCCATTCATTTCCAAGCATCCAGTGTTACTCAATTGCATAGTGAATAATAATTTAATATAATAAATTATGTAAGATGTAGATTAATCACATGATCTATCTTAATATAATATTTATTGATCATTAAAAATAAAAAAGAAAAAAGAAAAAGAAAAAATTGAATTATTTAAAAACATTGAAATTAAAATGCATCTCTATTAAAGTTGAGGACACATTAGCAATAGTCAAGAAAGAATTAAAAAATAAATCACAAATTGAAACAATTGGTCTTATAGAAGCGAAAAGGTTGAGAAAAACAATTGAACATAAATGTAGGTTGATTCATGTTATGGTAAGCTCTAATGCCCATAAATATGACATACTTAGTAAAACTTTGAGCTTAAAAGAGTTTGGAATATTTATAAATGAAGATCTCATTCCAAAAGATCGAGCTAAATTAAAGAATGAGATTCAAAAGGTAAAGGAAGCTAGAAAGAAAAGAAAATGGGTAATAATTAGGAACCAAAAAGCTATTATTAGGGAAATAGACCAAAAGGACAACGATAAATAACAATTCATGACACTTTGGATCCTCTTTTGGAATTGTCGTGGTTTTCCATGGAGTAAAGGGCCTATACTAAGTTAGATTTCGAGTGACATTGACATTGTTCTCTTGGTTGAAACTTGAGAGCAAGAAGAATGTAAGGTCCCTAATATCGAAATATTTTTTTTTTGGTCCACGTGGAACAAGAAGTCCTCCCATAGAGGGATTGGAGGCATAACATGTTACATAAAAATGAACATCTCTCCTCACATCCAACTTCATAAGAAAGATCCTCCCAATCAGTACATATGGATGGAGATATCTGTTATTAACGCTAAGAAGATTTATATAGCAATATTTTATTTCATGTGAAAAACTCAACATAAAAGTGTCTAACAAAGTAATGTGGAACCTCATCATTCCACGACAACTTCCCATATGTTGTAAAAAATCTATTATAAAGATGTCTTGCTATGTTGGGGTGCTTAAAACATTGCACCTTCAACATCTTTCGCTTTGGCCCCTCTTTGAAATTGAACATAGAAATTGCATCTTCTTTTGAAACTCTACTTTTTACTACTTCTCATTTATCGGGGCCCATCACCTCCGACTTTTGTTTCCTCATCAAATTGATAAAACTATCAGTCGTTGGCCCCATCTTTTGATATGCATTCATAAAGTTCTGCAATGAATAAAGAACAATCTTCAATCTTTGTTTACTCTTTCGAGGGAGATCCAAGCACCTCAAATCATTTTCCAGTCTACTTTTAACACCTGAGCATCCTTCGAGGGTCATTGCTTCGGTATACCCTTCCCAAGGAAGTTCATCACCAATATCTGAGGGATAAGTGGATGTAGGCATGTAATCTTTTGTTTCTTGATAATGCCCCCTTAATCCACCTTCATCTTCTTCACCAATATTGGAATATTCATGTTAACCACTCTCTTTCATTATCTTCTCTCGAATTAAACTCATCCTCTACACATACACATTTGAAATTACAACATTTAAACACACACACACACACACACACACACACACACATATATATATAACATAATCATAAATACACAAAAATAAAAAATAATTTTTTTTTACCAAACATATTTTCTTGTCGTGATGTATTCCCTACATTCTCCGGTGTTGGAGTACTAATGTGCAACCTATCTAAGAAAGTTGCATCCATAGAACTATTTTGAGCACATTATCTAGATGATTTATTCACAGATTCATTTGATAATCCCCTCCTCTGACTAGATTTCCTTTGGTCACTAGTTTCCCCTCCCAAGCTTCCATGTCTTGCTGAGATATGGGTCTCTAACGTCCTCAGAGTCTCAGTCAAAGAAGAGGTTCCTATTCCTCATTCATTGGATATCCTAGAGAATTTGTGAGGCATTTTTGGAGACTCTTCTCTCGACATTTCACTTCGATAGGTATCCTTTGAAAATTCATGAATATGAAAGTTCATAAATTATAGAAACATAAAATGGAAATATAATTTATAAAACAATTTGAAGGAATTTAAGCATTTATAACAACTTCAAAGCATCAAAGACATATATTGAAAAAACTAACAACTATATTTTTTACTATGATGCTATATATAATGTACATGAAAATATTTAAATATAAAAAAAATTAACATGTAGAAGATAATCTATATCTTTGTAAACTGTAGAAGGTCATTTTAAAGATAATTTATGTGTACCATGTTAAAATTTAAGGGCAAAAAATATAGCTAGATAAAACAGAAATATTTTTTTTAATTTCTAAACATTAGCTACTTGTATGTTACAATCAACAAGACATTAAAACCTCTAGTCCATAATCTGGTAGCATAAAAACAATAACTGAGAAAACATTTACTTATCTAAAACAAGAAATAATATTACCTAATATGATGTTGTTATCCTCTTAGATATATGCTCAAAAAAAACTTTAAGGGATCGTTGATCAAACCCTCGGGGCATATATCATAATGACACTTAGAACAAATTGCCAAGAAGAACTTTTAGGGTAAAATATCAAAAGTCTAACAAAAAACATACACAAGTGGCACCA
>ML777978.1:813064-839623 GCA_009831015.1 Picea engelmannii
AGACCCAAATTCGGCCTTGTCCATGTACATGGATTGGCCTGAGTTCAGGCATGTCCCGGGCCTGGCCATGTACATGGACAGGCCCGAATTGGCCTATCCATAAGTCTAAATCCTCAAGAATATGCCTAAGCCTTTATATAACCCAAGGAACAAACCTAAATCATATGCCCAAGCCTCACATAATACTTCCTTGCATAAAATGAGAATAATTCTTTGAACAAATTTATAATATAAAAATACACAACTTTACTCAAATCTATTTTTTAATATGGAATAAAGAATCATTGATCCATTATGTTATTTGAAGTAAAAATTACACCATTGAAAATTGACAATATGACCTTCTGCTTATTTTTAATAGCTCTCGATATTGGCCGCCTGTTTTTTTATTTTAGTTTGTATTTGTTTGAAAAAGCATCTATTGTTTCTTGTTTCCCAACTAAAGAGACGCTATCGTCTTAGAGAACTCATTAGCAACAACAGTCAAAACATCAAATATTTATTCTCCATGACACCTCTGTAATATATATGATTAGCTTAGTGTGATATTATAGGCCCACATAACAGGATTGGTAGTTCTTACAAGCTTGTCCCTATAAATGGATAGGGTCAATTCAACCCTATCCATGTACAGGGACATGCCTGAATTCAGTCATGTCCATGTACATGGGAATGCCCGAATTGGCCTATCCATATGTCTAAATCCTGAAGAATAGGCCTAAACCGTTATATAACCCAATGAACAAACCTAAATCATATGCCCAAGCCTCACATAATACTTCCTTGCATAAAATGTGAATAATTCTTTGAACAAATTTATAATATAAAAATACACAACTTTATTCAAATCCATTTTTTAATATGGAATAAAGAATCATTGATCCATTATGTTATTTGATGTAAAAATTACACAATTGAAAATTGAAAATACGACCTCCTGCTTATTTTTAATAGCTCAGGATATTGGTTGCATGTTTTTCATTTTAGTTTGTATTTGTTTAAAAAAAATCTATTGTTTCATGTTTCCCAACTAAAGAGACACTATCGTTTCAGAGCACTCATCAACAACAACAGTCAGAATATCAAATATTTATTGTCCAACTTCAAGATACAAACTGAACAATATCATCAACAACACCATGACACATCTGTAATATGTATGATTAGCTTAGTGTGATATTATAGGCCCACATAGAAGGATTGGTAGTTCTTACAGACCATTCCTTGTACATGGACATAACCAATTCGACCATGTCCATGTACAGGGACAAACCCGAATTCGGCCATGTTGGCCCTGTCCATGTACAAGAACAGGCTCGAATTCGGCCTTGTCTTTGTACATGGGCATGCCCGAATTCGACATTGTCCCTGTACATGAACAAGGCCAAATTAAAGAACTAAATATATAACATATAATTTAAATTTAATTGTTTTATTAATAATTTAAAATGAAATATGTAATTCTTAATTTTTAATTTAAAAAGAAAATTTAATTAATATCCAATCCTCATCCTCACAAGTGGAAGTTATATGACTAGTTGGTAATGTATAAATTAATCTATTTTCTCATGAAATTAAGAGTATTGAATATTAAAAGAATTTGATTTGGATTCGGCCATGTCCATGTACAAAGACATGCCTTTTCATTAACTGCACTCACATTTAACTACAGTGTTGAAAGTGGCACTCACATTTAACTACAGTGCTGAAAGTGGAAACATTTTGTTGAATCCTAACCTGATTCACTGTAATTCATTCTTACAAGTATAACGATGTTATAATAAAATAGTTGTATATTGTTGAAGGCTCATGAAGATGGAATAGATAATAAAAATATCATCTCTAAGGCAAGCTAATAATGAAGTCAAGAAATGGAAAACAATTATTAGAATTGTTTCTAGATTATATTTGAATTGTCCCTACTCTGGCCTTTCATTGACATCATCTTTGTGTACAAATTTAAAGGTGGAAACATTTATTTATATCCCAAATTAAGTGGAGGTAGTTTCTTCTTACAAATAGAACATTGATACAAAAAATAGATTTGTATTATTAAAGGAGTTAGGAGTTTTAATAACAAACCCCTTACTCTATGATGTTAAATATCCAATCCTCATGCTCACAAGTGGAAATTATATGACTAGTTGGTAATGTATAAATTAATCTATTTTCTCATCAAATTAAGAGTATTGAATATTAAAATAATTTGATTTGGATTTGGGCATGTCCCTGTACATGGACGGGCCCGAATTCGGCCCTGTCCACCTCCTAAAACACAAAACATCTAAATAAATGAAATTTTAATTAATTGGGAAATAGGTTAAGAATTACCTAGAACCTGAAGCAACACCAAGGAACAACAACAACCAACAGCAACAACCACCGCCAACACCAACCAACAACAACCACCAACCAACAGTTTGGAAAAGTGTAAAGTGAACGATGTGCGGGGGATATATAAAACGGTTTTCGATCGAAAGGTTTTTTCGGATGAAACCCTTTTTCGGTCGAAAGATTATTTCGACCGAAACATAGTTCGGTCGAAACTATGTCAGCAGGGAAAAAATGTGTTCGGCTTCTTTCGGTCGAAACGATGTTACCGCAAAAAAAAAAATCGTCTGGATAATATGGTACACGACAGTCGAGGTTGTCATCACGGTACCGTTTGATTTGACATCTAAAGGTTTGGCCGAAAAAGTTTTCGACCAAAAAGACATGTCTTTTGGCCGAAACAATTAAAAGTTCGGCCGAAAAATTGTCACTAGGAATTTTGGAGACCCGATTCTCACAAAAGTGTTACCCACCTATTAACTCTACTTTTTATACAAAAATAATCTAGATAAGAATTGTCCCTACAAAATCTTAGAGCAAGATATCTACAATATGAAAAATGAAGGTAGTATCCTCCTATTAGGAGACTTTAATTCTAGAACTGCAACCAATCAAGCTATTGTTTTAAGTAATGACTCCAACCCTAATCCTCTTTGGCTAGATGAGGACCTTGTCTTAGCTAACAGTTACAAAAGAAACTATGAAGACCTGGTCGAGGATTTGTTTGGTATTTAGTTAATCAAGCTCTGTAGTTCTCAAGATTTAATAATTTGCAATGGTCTAAATAAGTGGCCAAACTATAACAAGATGACTTGTATTCATGGGTTGAGTAGCATTGTTGTTGATTATGTAATATCGTATACCCCATATACAACCAAATAATAAACTTTGATCTTTTAGATGACCATGAACCTGACTTTGATCATAGACCTCTAACCCTAACTCTTAACTTTGCCATGCAAAAATTTTTTGTAGAAGAGCACTCTAACAACCAAAGGAACTTTCTTTTTGACCAAAAAAAAGTCAATCTATTCTTAAAAGACTTAAGAAATGCTTTAAAACCCATATCGTATCAAAACAATATTGAAGTTGACTATCAGAATTTTACATCAACCCTCTCTACTTCAATTAACAACTTCTCTATTGAGGTGCTACATAAAAAGAAAATAATACAACTAACCCTTGGTACGATAATGAATGTAAAATTTCTAGAAAAACCATTATGGATGCTTTCAATGAATATTTAAAATCTAATAAGATAAATAGATACAAAACTTTAATTAAGCAGAGAAAAAAAAAAAAAAGACAATATATACATAGAAAACAAGAGAAGTTTTTGCACCTATTTAAGATAGATCCTAAGAGATTTTGGAGGCAAATACTAACTCGTAAAACTAAAGAAAATAATAAGATTCCCTTAAAGGACTAGAATTTCTACCTTAAAAATGTATATGAACCCCCTAACGTCATGGACATCATGCCAAACAACTCTCTAAAGGATGAAGTGTTTTCTATAGAAGACATTAAGTTTGGGGTTAAGTGGCTTTCAAAAGGAAAAGCTAAGGACATCGAAGGTTACCAAGATGAAATATTAAAAATTGGAGGACCTATCCTCATTCCTCACATTCATAATCTCTTCAATTTAGTTATCCATCAAGGATTCCCAAAACCTTGGACTCAAAACCTCATTGTACCTCTTTTTAAAAGCGTGGATAAAATCAATCCCTCTAATTATAGGACCATTATGATTAGCCCCATTTTAACTAAGCTATATGGAATTATTTTGGAAAAGAAGATCGACACATGGCTAGAAAGCCATAGAAAATGAGCTAGAGTTTAGGCTAGGTTTAGAGGCTACCATTCCACTGTGGACCACCTTGTTACATTTAGGATCATTGCAGAGGAGTGTTGTAATGATAAAACCAATCTCCTTTTTTATTTAGTTGATTTTAGAAAATCTTTTGACATTGTGCCCGGGACTAACCTCTGGAATATGTTAAAAGAGATTAAAGTCCCTTTCGAGTGAAGAGTTGTTGCAATAAGGCTATATGAGAAAGTTATTGCCAAGTTTAGGAACAGTGAGGGTTGGTCGAAATAAATTAATTGTAATATAGGAATCAAGCAAGGTTGTCCCCTATCCCCTACCCTTTTCGGCATCTATATTGATAAGTTAGAAGATTTTTTGGAGGATGCATACTATGTTGTCCCGACTCTTGCTAGTATAGTCATTGTCCTCCTTCTTTATATTGATGATATTGTTCTTATGGAGAAGAGTCCCTATGACCTAGGTAAGCAACTAATAACCCTCGAGGACTTATGCTATAGCATGGGCATGACTGTGAACACTGACAAAACAAAGGTTATGATAATTAAATCCAAAAGGATCACCTATGATACTTTTGTTTATGACAACAATAGCTTGGAGGAAGTGCCTTCATACAAGTATCTTGGAATCGATATCCACCACAAGYTCAATTAGAACTATAGCATTGAAAAAAGGATAAATGGAGGGTGGAAATCTTATTATGGGCTCGAAAACAGTTGTAAATCAGTAGACCTTTGGCTTTGGGATAAAAAATAAAAAAAACTCTTCTCACACTCTCGTCACTCCAGTTATCTTATATGGATGTGAAGTTTTGGGTTGCAGTATATCTAGAGAATCCTGGAGAAAGATAGAACGCACCTAAAATAATTTTATAACTTATAATTAAGGGCAATACACCCTATCTTATCATCCTCATAGAAGCGAGTCTTTCACTCATTGAGAGCATTGCTATGATTATATACCTAACRTACAAGAACAAAATAAACAACATGGATGACAAGAGGCTCCCCAAAATTGCTTCAAACTCTATCCAAAACCACCCGCTCTTGGCTAAATCATTGGGGAATACAAGAAGAAGTCATCATGCAAAATATAGATAATATTACAAATATTATCACTTCTAAATTTAAGAAGAATATGTGGTGTGATAAAGAATTAGTGGATAAAAGGAAATTAAGATACTACAAGGAGGTGGTCGACCCTAGTTTAGAAGATCAAAATTACCTCTCAGTTTTGAAAAGTGCAAAGAAGAAAATCAACATTTATAAAATAAGAACAAACTCTCACCAGCTACATAGTGAAAGTGGGCCTTGGACAACTCTCAAAACACCATGGGATGAGAAAATCTATCACTTTTGTGACTCTAAGCTGTTAGAAGATGAAAAACACTTCCTCTTGGATTGCCCTACCTATACCCATATTAGATCCCAATTTAAAAATATCTTCCACATTATGGACCTTCTTAACATCTTAAATCATCAAAACTATGGTGATCTTGGAACACTTCTCAATATTTTTTTAGCATAGAAATACAATTTTAAAGAAATTGAAGTAATCTCTCACCTTCTTAAGGTTGGATAAACCAATTGGTCTCATCATCATCTAAGGTGTCTCTCTGAAATTTTAAACTTTAAACTACATCTAGTTTCTGAAAGTTCTTTAAATGAAATTCTATATGAGGGTGGGGGGACATTTTCTCTCATATTTGCCCTATCCCCCACCCATATTTGCCCCACCCCTCACCCTCATATATGAGGGTGGAGAGTGCGGCATATGAGGGTGGAGGGTAGGGCAAATATGAGAGAAAATGTAAGGGTGGGGGGTAGGGAAAATATGAGAGAAAATGTAATAATATTTGCTCTACCCCCCACCCTCATATATGAGGGTGGCGGGTGGTGCAAATATGAGAGAAAATGTATGTGGGGGTGAGGCAAATATGAGAGAAAATGTATTAATGTATGTGGGGGTGAGGCAAATATGAGAGAAAATGTATTAATGTATGTGGGGATGAGGCAAATATGAGAGAAAATGTAATACTTTTTCTCTCATATTTGCCTCACCCCCCACATACATTTTCTCTCATATTTGCACCACCCCCTCATATATGAAATTCAATACATTTTCTCTCATATTTGCCCCACCCCCCTTATTACATTTTCTCTCATATTTGCCCCACCTCCCACATACATTTTCTCTCATATTTGCACCACACCCCACAATCATATATGAAATTCAATACATTTTCTCTCATATTTAACTCACCCCACCCTCATATATGAAATTCTAGATGAGATGTATATATTATAAGAGTCTTAACCTAACGTCTATGTTTTTAGATGTTTTTCCAACACAGTTTACTGTTTTATAACATGTTTAACATTTATAAATACGTTTCTAGATGTTTTCCCACCACAGGTTACTGTTTTATAACATGTTCATTTTTAAAATGTATAGCTCCGCCCTCCCTACAGGCAAAAGTCACTATTCGTAGCCTTAAGTTTTATAGAGTCTATGTTCTTACATGTTTTTTATCCACCAGAGGTTACTGTTTTATTACATGTTCGAGTCTTAAAAATTTATAGCTCTGCCCTCCCTACAGGCAAAAGTCACTATTCAAACAATCCTCCGTAAAAAAAATTGAAAACCATGAGCAACTCAAACAAAAACTTCATACACATTTGCTACATTTATGGAAAGTAGCGACCAGCCAACCGATGTTATCCTAGTGTAAGACAATATAGCTCTGAAACAGCATGCCCAGTTCTATGGTGATCTGTAATTAACGATATGTAAGAATTTACAATCTGTGCCTGTTATAAACCTATTTTGATCCCATCTTTCTGTGCATTTTGGTTTCTAAAGCACCATTGTTATCTACCTACTCACTCGGATTTGAAGTTAAACTTGAGCAACTTTATGAGATATGGGTTCTTAATCAAAATACAAGATAGGGTTATTTTGGTTATATGCTTTCTATATACATCTGCATAGTTCATACACACTCTAGTAAAGAACCGAACCCTAAATCTTAAAGTCATTTGGGGAGTGATCTAGTGGATTGGGACTTTATCACAATTTGCCCTTTTCAATTCTCAGTTCTTCTATGAACTCTGCCTGAGATTCCCTGAAACCACAAATCCTATGAGTTTCGATCCTATTCCTGCCATAAAGAAACCAGAAAAAGAAAGGAAGCCTCAAGATAAGTTTTCTTGGTTTGGGAATTCCCAAAACAAAGAAGTGAAGCCTCAAGATAAGTTTTCTAGGTCTGGGAATTCCCAAAACAAAGAACCTTCAGAATTGAGAAGCAGAGTATCGAACGAGGATGAGAAATCTGAAGTTGCAGACCCCGCTATGTTGTTTCTGCTGCAGCAGCTTCCAGCACTGTAGCTGGGACTCGCTTGCATTTGCGAGTTTATAGTGTAATTTCCATGGGTCAATGCAGTGGGTATATCTGCATCCTGAGGCATCTGCAGCTGAGATGGTAATTGGCAAGAATGATAGGCCGATGAGCCCATGGCCGGGGAAGAAATTTCAGCTGTGAAATCCCATGGCTGCTCAAGAGGAGGCCGAGGTATAACCAAGTCATCAGGTTCCAAGAGGAATTCTCGCCAGGTGAACTGTGAATTATTGTTGGCAATGTGCAGATGATCACCACTGTTCTCTCCAGCCACAGATATGGATTTGGATTCAAGTGAATTTAAGGGATTGCTCATTGGGTTTTTATCTGGCTGCGTTGATGTAGAGGCCACAGTTTTAATCTCATGCAGCTGAGCGAGAAGATCCCAAAAACTGTTCTGTGAATTCATATCAGTAAGACCACTGTAAGCATCATGGTGGGGGGCTTTCAAGGGATCAGGCCGAAGAGAATATCGGTATTGGTATTGATCTTGTTCTTGCTGCTGGGGAGGATTACTGGTACCATAATTAGTTGGAGCGTATGCAGTGCGTAAGTCTCTGCTGAGGCAGCTGATCCTGGCCTTGGCTATCTGGTCTTCGCTTCCCCCTGAAAGCCCCACGTTGCCTGCGTAATCTGCTAAAATCTGTGATATGGGCCTGTGAGTCACGGGGTCGATACCCATCCCGCAGAGCTTCTTTCTCAGGCGAGTATTCCAGTGGTTCTTCACATCGTTGTCAGTTCGTCCCGGCAGCTGTGCCGCGATCAAAGACCACCTGCATGGATACAAGCCATTAATATCCACCCCAATTCATAGACGGGATACAGTAAATACAAAATTGAAATTAGCGGGGCATTCTACATATACGATGAATCATTTTGAAATCAATGAACTATCATGTTAAAAAGAAAGTACTGGCACACTGTTATAGGGAGTATGATAGATAATTTTCAGAATAATGTATTATAGGAAATGGATGCGATGGGTTCTGATCAGACCGAAGTGGAGGATATTGAAATCAAGTAAGAATTAGAAAGACTGATTGCAAAGGATATGAATGAACATGATAATCAACCAGAGGAGCAATTCTCAGGAGGTTGGGAATGATTCTTCATTATTGGTGGAGGGAGCTGATTATCTGAGTCAGGGAACATTTTGACCAAACCTTTCAAGGTTTCCAATGAAGAGCAAAGGGTGTTTTTTTTTCCCTGCCCCTGTTAGAAATCTGAGTGAAAATGGTTTTAAGTCTGGTAAACAATATTATGTTCCTCAACCATTGCAGACTTACAATTCTGAACATGTAAAAGGACAAGGGGCCTACAAAAATCTGTTGAAATTATTCGTTAAAACCAGCCTGGCTTTCTGATTAAAAACGATGGTGGAGGTTAATCCGATCTACGAACGACATCATCATATACATACGACGGCTGTTTTCGCTAATGGAGGTAGGGGAATCTTCGTCCTGACTCGGGGAATGTCGGGGCTGACGCGCAATTCGTTATGCGTTGCACGGAAAATGACGTAAGAGAATGCTAACAAACCCTGAAGCTCGAGGATTCACATGACAAACGAGTGCAGAATGCGAAACCGTTATTTCAATGACACAAACCTGCTTCCGATGGCTGCATGGAGGTTCACGATGAGCTGCTCTTCTTGGCTTGTAAAACGGTCGTGCTTCAGATCGGGTCGAAGATAATTCGTCCATCGCAGTCTGCAACTCTTTCCGCATCTCTTCAGCCCTGTAAAATTCGAAGAAAAGGATGCAGAAATAATTATCTGTTCTCCTGACATCAAAATTCCATGCAATGCATGCAGTTTCAGAAATTTAAGGAATCATAAGCAACCATATACTGAGAATACAATACAAATACCAGATTCATTTAAACTCCAATCTATTAAGTTTGAAAAGGGACCCAAAAAAATCTAGAAGTGCAAGCACTTTGGCTGTTTCATTCAAGATTGACCCAAGCAAAGACTGTAAATTAGATAAGGATTGAAATGCACTTGGATGTTTCATTCAAGATTGAGCTAAGCAAAGATTGTAATTTAGATAAGGATTGAAATTCTGATGAAATGAAGTGAATTAAATATAGAATTGAAAAAAATAATAATTAATGTTTTAGAAATGATGAGAAAATTGAAGATGAGGTGACTGTAATAATGCTACATTATCTTGGATAAACATTTTGGCTACATTATCTCGTAACTTACATAATTTATTCAAATTACCAACCAAACAAATATATCTTTTAAGAATGTTTAAAAATACTACTGAAAAATGATTACATTGTAGAGATTGCTTACTAACAAAACCCTTATATTAAGAATTTCTTTAACAAAACAAATAAACCTTATATTAAGAATTTGTTTAAGAGTATCATTGAAAATTGATTACAATGTGAGATCAAAGATGCAAATATAAAAACAAGTTTAGGGCATTTTTGCATTCAAGTTGTAAAAGGGAGGAAGGGAGATTTCTAATGCTGATTATTCAGGTTATTGAACCATTGAAGTTGTAAAAGGAAGGGAAGGATATTTTCAATTGTGATTATTCAGGTTATTATTTACACATGCAGATAGGCTACTTCCATTGTTATTATTCACATACAGGGAGACAATAAAAAAAAAAAGAGAATGGTGAATAAGTATAATCATTTTAATTGTTTAATTAAAACCAATCATTCAAAATCAATCAATCATTATGTTTATGTTATCAGAGCATCTCAATTTTCTGTTTCAAATATCAGTATAACAAATTACAAAAAAAAAATGTTATTATTCACATACGCAGACAGTCCACACAAAAGATAAAGAATAATCAATAAACAACTTATTATGTTTGTAGTTAAAAACCCTACTTTTCTCCAAATATCAGAAAAACAAAATTAAAAAAAAGATGATCACAGCATATTCACATATAAACAGGCCACAGAAAAGATAGAGAATAATCGACACTCAACAAATCAACTATTATTTTGTTTGTAGAACACCCTACTTTTCTCCAAATATCAGTAAAACAAAATACCCAACAAACTTAAAAGCCACAGCATGGTACCGACCAGCTTTAGTTGGAAGAGATGTCCAGTTTCCAGTGCCGTGCCTGGCAATGCATTCCAGCAGCTTGGCATCCTCTTCTGCAGTCCATGGCCCTTTATTCACGTTGCTCTTGTCACAACAAGGAGGCCTCCCCATCGTCAAATCCGCACCCCCAAATTCTGCAGGACGATATATACTTGGTGCAAAAATAACCACAACAAATGAGGTATTCAAGCTTTCTGATCTTTAGGCCAGAAGCACAAGAAGGAATTCAGCTGCACACCATTTAGATTTCAGAAGACAATAACAAGCATTTTCAAAACGTAATACCCAGCTGTTAATGTAAAATCCTGCTGTCCAGATGAAGTGATTTTTCCAGTCCAGAATTTGAGAGTCCGCAGTGTTTGAGAAGATAAAATAGAGATAGGAGATGGGAGCAGTGAGAATAGCGTTTTATAGCCAGACCGTGTCACGCATTCTTTTCTCTCTGTGGAATAAACATGACGTTTAATATCAGTAGACACTTGCACGAAATATTCATAATCAATGTTGGGAGGTACAGGGCTTGCCATATGCATGTTCATGTGCCTTGCATTATAATACTAAACTCTTCAAATTAGGTTTTAGCATTTAGGTTTGAATCCGGTGCTGCACAGAATTGTTTAAAAACTACATTGTTTGGTTGCTTCAACAATGTGATGGGTGTGAATGAATTATGGGCTCTATAATAGTGGAATCTGTCACGCTTATGGTTATGTTTTTTTAATTGCCATTCCTCAAGCACGGTTGAAGATAACAACATTATCTTGTTATCTTTTTGTGATATATGTTCTATGAACCTGTTTAATTCTACCAACCTGGATTGTAAGGTTTTTTGTGTCAAATTCTACCAAATTATAATTTAAGGTTTTATGTCACCTCACATGGAATGTTTTATTTAAATAAATTAAAATCGCAATTTTGGATTGTTAACCTAGTACATGGGAAGTTTGGTTAATTTATTTTTCTATAAATTAAAATCATAATTTGGATTGTTAACATGGGATGTTTTTAAAATTTTAATTTTTTAAATAAATTAAAATCACAATTTTTCATTTTGTGAGAACATGAAGCAATATGGAAGACAATTTTGTCTAGCCAAAGTGGAAGTGGTATTATTTTGCTTCCAATTAAAGTGGATGGATATGTATAATTGTGAGAGCATGAAACAATATGGAAGACAATTTTTTGTAGTAAATATGGAAGTGGTATTATTTTGCTTCTAATCAAGGTGGATGGACATTTATAATCAAATATATTATTGCAAACCATCTACTTAAACCCTTAGGTTATTGGATAAGTTTTTAAAAATATTGTGTAAAGAATTTTGTTTTATTTTGTATAAGGGAGGAGAAGGGAAGGTTCACTATGCAAGTATATCATCTCATAATCAATCAACCATTATGTTATTAGAAGATGCTACTTCTATTTTCTCAATATATATCTTCTATTGCATAACACTACCTTGATTGGCATCCTATATGCTCAATTAGATTGTAGCATGTGATGTCCTACATGGGCAATTAGATGGTAGTTTATGATAGGCATAGTACCCATTCTAACACTAATTTGACAAAAATGCTTGAAAACATACATGAGTGGCCAAAGTGGGCATACTTTAGGTGCGGATAACTCAATACTATGTAAAAATAAATAAAGAGATAATGTGGTTTATTAAAGGAGAATGGAGTAAAGAAAGAGTATTAAGTGTATATTGTAGTAGTTGAAAGAAAGGAAGTAAATAAATTTGAATCCCTTGAGAATTGTGTAGCATGATGACACTCCTTGAAAAGCAACATAAGGAAGGTGAAGTGCAAGGCAACTAAAGCAACGTGAAAGGAAGATAAATAGACAAGAAAGAAATTCTAAAATACAATTGTAAGTTTATTATAGTTCGAGTTATAAAAATGATCCCCTTGAAGGAAGGCGAGAAAAAGAAAAGAACATGAAAAGGAGGAAGATAAAGGAATATGTGCGAGTGATGTTATAGAGGGAGCCACACATTAGGTGAAGAAAGTTGAGACTAAGAGAAGCCTTAAAGCACAACACTATCCTTAATGTAAATATTGTTGAAAGCTAATGAGAATGAGTAGACCAATTTTCTTTCATCAAATGTCCTTGAATGTCTAAGTTTGTTTGTTCCTTTCATTTTGCACTTGTGTAAAAATATTAATATATTTTTTGTACATAAACATATGGAGTTTGTAGAGAACTTATTGTCAACCCATGCATGACATAGAGAAGGGGTTTATTGATCATTCATTTACATGATTTGGGATTAAAGTGAGACAAGACTCTAGTATGAATATGAGGTGGATAATCTCATAATTTTTTGGGTTAGGTGCATTGCAACTATATAAATACCATGTAGAGGTGGAACAATGGCCATAAGTAAAGAATTGCATGAACTGTGGATGGAGATAGAATAACTAGAAACTAGGTAGATTAGTGAGCCTAAAGAAGTTGATTCTGAACAATAACTAGAAGATTTAATTAAAAGAAAAGTGCACAAGAAAATGATCATGTGCTACAATTGATCAAATATTTAAAGACTAAAGGTAATTTGAGAGTGGGAATTCCTTGTTGTGATGGAAACTTGAAGGGAAAATCCCTAGTGGATTGGATAGAAACCATGGAGAGATACTTACAATACAAGACAATCAAAGACCTATAGAGAATGAAGTTTGTAGTCATAAAGTTGAAAGGACATGCATGTTCACTCTCATAGGAATTTATGTATCCAAAAAGAGTGTGCAAAAAGAAGGAGAAGATCCAAACTTGCAATAAGATGGTTCAGAGGTTGCACAAGAAATTATTATCACGAGATTACAAGTAGACATTGTTCCAACAAATGTGTAATCTACATTAGAAGGAATGTAGTGTGCAAGAGTATATAAACGAGTTTCATATATATTGTAGATACATGTTGGACATTAGGAAGAACAAAATCATCAAGTTTTGAGATACATGAATGGTTTAAAATTCACCATTCAAGATCAAATAGGCATGCATAAGATGCATTCTATTGAGGAAGCCTATCAATTGATGCTAAAAGTTGAGGAGAAATTGACATGCAATGCTAATAATAAGAATTTTGGCAACAATATAAGTTGTGCCATGATTGGATGTAATGCATTGTGCAAGGGTGATGATGCCCATGGAGAAAAGGAAAAAAATGTGGAAGATGGAGATTCTTTGGACACATGCATGGAAAAGGTGGTCATATTTCTCAATTTTTCATGCAACCAATTTTAGATCTGAAAATTACTTCCAAGTGACCAAAACAGTAAACCCTAGGAATGTTATCACTGAATAATTTTACACTGAAATTATGACACAAAATTACAGCAATGAAAACACAAATATCGGAGAGAAATTATCCATGCACATGAGACACAAAATTTCTATTATGTAAACTGTCAAATTCTAAATTTTCTAAGGGAAAAATCGGTCCTCTGAGCCAACCAAAAATTCAATCAATCTGAGGACAAAATTAGTCCTCTTTCAAATTATAAAATCAACAAAAATCAGGAAAATCAAGTTCAGGAAAATCATGGGACCAATTCCCAACTTACAAATTTGTTGACGTCGACATGTACGGACTATCACTTGCCCATAAAATTCCCATGTGTGTACTGTACCTACTCTTCCAGACGTGTGACATGTACCTTCTCTCACACATGTGGCCTGTTGTTTCCTTCCTCTCACACGTGTGACTCTACATATATGTCACACATGTGATCCATCTTCTTCCACACGTGCGGCTTGTACCTTCTCTCACACATGCGGCATGTTGTTTCCTTCCTCTCACACGTGTGTCCTTCCTCCTTGACTAAAAATAGAAAATCACATAGTCCAAGAAACCCTAGGCCAAATTTTCCAAAGTTGCAAAAATCCCCTTGTTGAAATCACCAAGCTTCCTAGCACAAGCACACACTCATGTTAACTCCATAATGTCACAATCACCTTATGTTTCAACTTTGCACTTGATCTCCTTTTATACATTCCTAATGGTTAGTTATAAGCCCCTCTCCACAACTCAACATTAAATTAGAATAGTTTAATATTTTATTTAGGTGTGAAGCCTTAACACAAGCCCATAAAGCCCATCATCAAGCCCATGAAGCCCTAGCTCCATTCCAAGGGCATTTTCTCTTAAACGAAAGTACAACAAGGCGCTAACGAGGATTCCCACATGCCTGACACCCAAGGCCACTTGTGGTAATACCTCCCAAAGCTACAAAACATTAACAATATTCCCATAATTTCAATTTCGAGTGATTGTTTCTGTGAAAAAGCATAGCATGGTTTATGGATTAACATGCACATAATATAAGTGAAGATGGTGTTTTATGAATTCTTGCAAATAGTTTTACATTTAGGGACATTGAAGAAAGATGGTCAATTTTTAAAGAAGAACCTTATAATGTTGAGATTTCATTGGGCATTGATGGTGTCAATCTATTTGGAGATCCTAGGTATATTTACTAAGTGTGGACTATTTTTTTTATAAACAATAACCTTCCTCATTGGTTGTTAATAAAGAGGGAGCACACAATGTTGGCAACAATTGTTCCAGGTATTTGTTTACAATAATGTTTCATTTGTCTTGTTTGTTACATAATTATTATATGTCTAGGGTAATAAATATGTGTATTTTCAAATAATTAAGTAGGTACCAAGTTATATATATATATATATATATATATAGAGAGAGAGAGAGAGAGAGAGAGAGAGAGAGAGAGAGAGAGACTCTTATTGATGAACTTCTAAAAATATGGGCTAGCATCACTATGTATGACATCTCCATACTAGTAGGGCAGAAACAATTTCAATTCCATGGAATTCTTACATGGACAATTCATGATTCCCTAGGGCTAACATATTTTTGTGGTATGAAAGTATTTCACTTTAATAGTATATAATTTTATCAAATTATCATGCATAATTTTTAAATAATTGTTTGGTATAGTAGTATTGACATTATTCCATATCTTATAGGTCTTCAAATAAAGGGTAAGTTTACATGTCTAGTTTTTGGTCCCAAAATGATATCTCGACATTCAAGAAGTTTAGGAAAGGAGGTGTTTGACGAGTATAGGAACTTCCTCCCTAAGAACCATAGGTATAAAACTACTAAAAATATATTTTTAATGGGAAGGAAGAGACTAGAATAAAACCATGAAGAATGACACATCAATTATGGGAATTGGAATATAATAATAATTGTTAAGGGAAGCAATTGGTATATGTATCATATGTAACTTACGCAGTTTTTATTTATATTCAATCATTTTACCATACAAGATAGTTATTGTTGTTTCATGTATGTTTCAAAAAGGTCGTCAATGCATTAATGGACTTCCACAAATAATGAAAAGATACTACATCCAGTTCAATAGGTTTCTTATTTGTAGCTCATTTGTTTGATACAATGCATATCGAGAAGAATGTTACACAATCATTGTGGAGAATATTAGATGGAAGGAATAATAAAGATAAAATCGTCAAAGTCTTAGTGATATGGAGGAATCCAATCTTGTAATGTGATGGACAACTAGACAACCTTCCATGGTTACACGGCAGGACAACGATGTTGTAAAAGACGTCATTTAGAAAATTAAATTTCCCATTAGTTTTGCTTCAAACATAAACAATATATTAATGAAGAAAGGTGAATTTGGTGGGGTAAAAACTCACAATTAGTATATTTTTATTAAGGTATTCTATTAAATTATTATATTGTAATTCCTTTTTTTAGAAAACCGGTGTTTGTTTGTTTGTTTGTTTGTTTTTTTTTTAGAAAACCGGTGTTTGTTTTTTGTTTTTTTTCTTTAATTAATTTAGGAAAAAAATGATTCCTTCTATTTTACAGTATGTTCTACCTCTATCTCTCCCAAACAACTTTGATAACAACATAAAACATGTTATATATTATCTCAACAAGTACATGAGGTAAGTAACAATTTATATTAAAAAGGTGATTAGTTGCATAACTTGCTAACGTGTGATTTACTTGCATTGTGTAATTATTATTATTTTTAAACATGTGATTTTCTTGCATCATGTGTAGGTGGTTTTCATCTAAATAAATATATAAAGAATATATAAAGTATTGGAAGATATAAATTCCTTATTTAATGTGTGAAATGAAAAAGTATCTACCCCTAACCTTTTCCAATGCACAAGAACATTACCTCATACACCTAATCAAGGAGATGGAAATGTGTGGACCTATACACACAAGGTCAATGTGGATTATGGAGAGACACTTGAAGGCATTGAAGGATTTCATTAGACAAAGATCATGTCTTGAGCGTTGTATGGGATATCAATCCTTTGTGTATATTAGTGAGTATATTTTTGAAGTAGCAGCAAATATTAATGTGCCTCGCATTTGGGATGTTAATTCCATCAACAAACATGAAGGAGAGACTTTGTCAAGGAAAGGTAGAATGAGTAAAGTGAAAGGTGAGATGATAGAGAGATATAATAGTTTAAATTAATTTATATCAATATTATTGTACTTATTTAATTTTTATTCACCATCATTTCTTTAGTTTTACTGGTACCTAATTATTCAATTGTTCCTTCTTCATACAGTTGGTCAAGAGTGGGGTACACTACATTTATACATTGATCTCAACTGAATGAAGGTATGTATAGAATAGTGTACAAAATTTTATGGTATGTTATCATGGGATAGGGTGACATAGTTGATTAAAAGAGCATATCATTCTAAAGATACCATTCTTACATAAAGGGAAATTTAGCATATGGTGCAAAAGATAGACAAGCAAGCATTACCCACAATTTTTTAGGTTTTTTTATTAGTGTATCACATGCTATGTTTTTTCCCTCAAAATATTAACTATTAACTATTATTGAGCATGATAATGGATTTACCATGATCAAGACAAGGTTATTAAATCCAATTATAGATCCCTATGCCCTTCCAAGTCAATGTGAGTAGATATTTTATTCATAGGTTCTAGGTAAAGTGGGTTGATCAGATGTTGTTGGATATGATCCAAGAGGAATGCCTATAAAGTATATTGTACTAGAAGAAGAAGATACTGAAGAATATCAACAATATGATGTAGAGGAGAAGGTAGATGTGTCAAATGAAGAAGTTGATGATGTAGATGATGTTGTTCTCTATGATTACTTCCATGATGGTGTTATCAACAATTATATTGATGACGGTGTTGTTATGGCCAATCCTTTCAATGATTATGATCCCGATGATACAAATATTGAATCGGACGAAGAAGAATATTATTGATATTGAATTGTTGAAATGTAGGAGGTACATGATTATGTTTTTTACTATGATTTATTCTCTTATATTATTCTTTACTATGATTTATGTTTTGATGTGTTTTATGCCTTTTTCTATATAGTTGTATATGGTGTTATGTTAATTTCATATGTTTTCTACTAGATAGATTAATGGGTATGGGAAAATGAGAGTGATGTGGTGGGGAGGGGGGTGGGATGAGCTTCCACCTTCACATGGTTGGCCCTATAATAGAAGCATCTTATTTTCTATTGCACATGGTGTATATAGAAAGAAAACACATATCGACCAATACCTCCATGCAACATCTCATCATCAACCTAGCCAAAAAATAGGGGTCCTTACAACTCTCATCACAAGAGAAATGAGGATATCAGACAAGGATAACATTCATCAAGAGAAAGAACATCTTTGGACGGATTTTAGGAGGACTGGCTACTCAGATTCAGAAATATACAAAGTCTTTTAAAAAGTTGATGAGAGACATAAAAATATTTCCCACACCAAAGAAGGCAACAATGAAGAAAATCATAAAGTATTCCTACCTTATGTTCAAGGCATGACAGATAGGATAGCCCATTTTTTGAAGAAGAAGAACATAAGAACAATCTTTTCCCCTCCAAACAATCTCAGGAAACTCCTTAGTGTGGTTAAGGACCCAATTAGTCCCAGGCCACACAAAGGCATGTACCAAATTTTGTGCACATGTGGGAAGACCTACATCGGGGAGACGGGAAGAACAATTGGCACAAGAATCAAGGAACATAAGGCAGACATCACTCATATCAGGGTTAAAAAATCATCTCTTGTAGAACACACTCATAAATCCAAACATCACATCATGATTGAAGATGTTAAGGTTCTTGCAAGAGTGGATCATTGGTCCAAGAGATGGATAAGGGAGGCCATTGAAATCTCCAAAAACTCAAACTTCCTAAATAGGGATGATGTTTTGATATTGAGTAGAACTTGGCTTCCTAGCTTTTATAATTCTTGACTTGAGACGTCATTCCACAATATGAAGGATATGTAAAAATGAAGGTTGGCTACTACAAAACAGAAGTTACAACAATATTTATGAATACACTTCTCTACTCCTTAGCTTGAAAATTTGTCTTTTGTCCTGATGAAGAGCCACATCAATGGGCTCAAAATGTTGACAAATCAAATGAATTATATCACAGTGCAAACTCTGAATTCCACTCTCATAATAAGAATGGTTAAGAGAAGCAATTAGTATCTGTATCATATGTAACGTTACGCAGTTTTTATTTATATTCAATTCTTTTTACCATACATAATAGTTATTGTTGTTTCATTTATGTTTCATAAAGGTCGTCAATGCATTAATGGGATTCCATAATGAATGAAAGGATACTACATACAATTCAATAGGTTTCTCATTTGTAGCTCATTTGTTTGATACAATGCACATTGAGAAGAATGTTACACAATCATTATGGAGAATCTTAGATGGAAAGAGTAATAAAGATAAAATCATCAAAGTTTTAGTGACATTCAAGAAGTCAATCTTGTAATGTGAAATTTGATTCAATATTCTTCTAGTGATGGACAACTAGACAACCTTCCATGGTTACTTACAAGGAAAGACAAAAATGTTGTAAAAGATGTCATTTAGAAAATTAAATTTCCCGTTGGTTTTTCTTCAAACATAAACAATATATTAATGAAAAAAGGTGAATTTGGTGGGGTAAAAACTCACAATTGGAATAATTTATTAAGGCATTCTATTAAATTATTTTATTGTAATTCCTTTTTTTAGAAAATGGGTAGTTTTTTTTTGTTTTTTTTTTTAGGAAAAAATAATGATTCCTTCTATGTTGCAGTATGTTCTACTTCTATCTCTCCCAAACAACATTGATAACAACATAAAACATGTTATATATTATCTCTACAAGTACATGACGTAAGTAACAATTTATATTCAAAAGGTGATTAGTGCATAACTTTCTAACATACGATTTACTTGCATTATGTAATTATTATGTTGTCAAAACATGTGATTTTCTTGAATCATGTGTAGGTGGTTTTCATCTAAATAAATATATAAAGTATTGGAAGAGATAAATTCCTTAGCTAATGTGTGAAATGAAAAAATATCTACCCCTGACTTTTTCCAATGCACAAGAACATTACCTCATACACCTAGTCAAGGAGATGGAAACGTGTGGACCTATACAGACAAGGTCAATGTGGATTATGGAGAGACGCTTGAAGGCATTGAAGGCTTTCGTTAGAAAAAGATCATGTATTAAGAGTTATATGGGATATCAATCCTTTGTGTATATTAGTGAGTATCTTCTTGAAGTAGAAACAAATATCAATGTGCCTTTCATTTGGGATGTCAATTTCATCAACAAACATGAAGGAGAGACTTTGTCAAGGAAAGGTAGAATGAGGAAAGTGAAAGGTGAGATGATAGAGAGCTATAATAGTTTATATTAATTTATATCAATATTATCATACTTATTTAATTTTTATTCATAGTCATTTCTTAAGTTTTACTAGTACCTAATTATTCAATTGTTCTTCCTTCATTAAGTTGGTCAAGAGTGGGGTGCCCTACATTTATACATTACAAATAATTTCAACTAAATGAAGGTATGTATAGAACAGTGTACAGAAGTTCATGGTATATTATGATGGGATGGGGTGGCATATTTTATTAACAGAGCTCACCATTCTGAATATACAAATCTTACATAGAGGGAAATTTAGCATATGATGCAAAAGATAGACAACCAAGCATTACCCACAATTTTTTATTTTTATTTTTTTCGATTATTGTATCATGAGCTACGTTTTTTTCCTCAAAATGTTAACTATTAACTATTATCGAGCAAAATAATAGATTTACCACGATTAACACTAGCTTATTAGATCCAATTATAGATCCCTATGCCCTTTGAAGTCAATGTGAGTAGGTATTTTATTCATAGGTGCTAGGTAAAGTGGGTTGATCAGATGTTGTTAGATATGATCCAAGAGGAAGGCCTATAAAGTATATTGTACTAAAACAAGAATATCAACAATATGATGTAGAGGAGAAGGTAGATGTGTCATATGAAGAAGTTGAAGAAGTTGATGATGTAGATGATGTTGTTCTCGATGATGACTTCCATGATGGTGTTACAAACAATGATATTGATGATGATGTTGCGATGGTCAATCCTTTCAATGATTATGATCCCGATGAAATATTGAATCAGATGAAGAAGAATGTCAATGATATTGAATTGTTGAAATGTAGGAGGTACATGATTGTGTTTTTTACTAGGATTTTTTCTCTTTATTATGTTTTACTATGATTTATGTTTTGTTGTGTTTTATGCCATTTTCTATTTTGTATATGGTGTTATGTTAATTTCATTTCTTTTATACTAGATAGATTAATGGGTATGGGGAAATGAGATTGATGTGTTGATGATCTCAAAAATATTTAGTTGTTAATTAATCTTTAATACATATAAACATCTACTTGATCTTCGAAAATAATAATGATCGCTTGATTGGTTGCAAATTACATGTGAATTAACTTATCTATCCAATACACTTTATTGATAAACAACTTGCAATATCACTGAGAGAAACTAAAACAACAACATTGAAATCACATACACGAGTTTGATAATGAAGTTCACCCAATTTGGGCTACATCTCTGGGTCCGCTTCCAATAGAGACCTATTTATTAATGCTCAAATGCTTGTGTTTTACAATGAACTTTTTACACATTGCTCAAACTCAGAAATAGAGTATTCCATTGAATTCCTTGCGAAATTTCGAGAAAAATGAAAATAAAGTTCATAAAATTTCATGAGGGAACCTCGTGGCACGTATTACGATGTAGCCCCAAGTTTAATTACCCTCGGGCACAAAATTTGAGACACTGTGCTCTATAATTATGTCTCTTTTGCCTCGGTCCACATGCACATTAAATAGGGTGCGGGCCATAACCTCTCGTTTGTACTTTATGGCACACTTTAAATGTTTGTTAGCAAGCTTCCATGACAAACCCCAACCTTTGGCGCAATGATTAAGTTGTTGGCATAGTATACGGTTGGTCGAGGGTTCAAGCCCCACCGACCATCATTTGTTTCATTGTTTTGTTACAAACCATACTATATAAATATATGTTGGTTGGAACCAATGTTTAAATAATCTCGCGCGGAATATGGTGTTAGTTGTGGTCACATTGTATCCAAATAAAACCATGGAGCCCTCGGCCCTTTTTTCTGCCAACCAAAACTTTAACCAAACTTAAATAAAATTTACAATATTTGTGGTTAATAACATATGTGTGGAGTATTGGTAATAGAATCTTGTATAAGATTATAGGAGGTCGTGGTTTCGACCCCCATCGACTCATATATTTTTTATAAACCCCATCCATAATGGCAGCCTCTCATTGGTCTATCCTTGCCATATGTCAACACACGATTAGTCCACATGTGCCATATGGATGTTGAGTCACTTACTTGGTCAGATGTACGGTCTACCATGTGGTACTCCATGGTGTGGCCACATCAGCACCATACGGTCATACGGGCGTGCCACATGTCACCTTTGACTTTGACTTTTTGTTTTGTTTGACCTTAACTTTGACCAACCATAAATTTTGCATAACTTCGTTTGAGGTGATTTTTTCATCGTTGGAAAGATATTGACAAGCTCTATGCATTGATGTTGTTTTAGAGAGAATTTGAGATGATCAAATTTTGAGCATTTTTTAACCCTACTAGACCTCTACGAGCATTCCAGATCCTCCTGGACCTCTATGAGCATTCTTGGATCCTCCTCGATCATTCATCCCTATTGGAAGCCTTTTTTACCACCAAAAGTTTTCATTGCTCAGCAACTAAGTGAGGGTAAATATCCCTCACCTTCCCAATCTTGATCCACTTTTCTTTGCTTAGTTTTACTCCCCTAAGACCAACTCGAATATATTCCACATCACCTCGTAGTGAAGTTATGATTCTTCTGTCGAGAATAGCATCTTCATGTAGCTCGTCTAAATAATCTAGAGAAAAATCATCAATTGTCAAAACTTGGATATTTTCATCTTCCTCCATAATCATAGGAGGCTCATAAAGTTTCAAGATCTCAAAATTTACCATTGAATACATTTGCATGTAGGCTGGTAGATCTAAACGAAAGGAATTAGTACCAATCTTCTCTAAGATCTTGAACAGACCATATCAGATTGGCATTAGATTTTTACCTTCACCTTTCATTATATCCTTGTTGATATGTAACTATACTTGATCACCTACTTCGAATTGATGATCAACCTGATGTTTGTCATGCCTCGCCTTGTATTTGGCTTGGATTTTCTCCAATTACTCTTGTATTCCTTGATGTACCTACTGGATCTTCTGAATGAACCTTTTATCTTTATCTATATCATCATGTCCATCCTCTTTACTTGTTTCTCCAAAAGAAAACTCCATAGGTGATTTAGGAAGGTACCCCAAACATACTTCAAAATGAGTTTTCTGAGTAGAATAGTGCATGGCATGATTATAGGCATGTTGTACATAAGGAAACTCTTCATCCCATAACTTAAGATTCTTGCTACAATATCCTCAAAGTAGATGTACCACCATTCTTTTACCACCTATGTTTTTCCATCTATCTATGGATGAAAAGTTGTGCTCTTCTTTATCTTAGTGTCCATCAGCTCCCATAAATGAGACCAAAACTTTCCCAAAAAGTGAGAGTCTCAATCTGATATAATAGATGTAGGCAACCCAAAATGAACCCATACATTAGAAAATAACATATGTGTTCTCTGTTCAGTTGTGACATGTTTCTTGCATGGAATTAAGATACACATCTTATTGAATCTATCCACAACAACATATAAGTAATCATGACCTGTCCTGGACATCAACAAACCCCCTACAAAATCCATGGAGATAATTTCCCATGGCTGAGAAGGTACTGGAAGTAGCGTATATAATCCCAAATTTTTGTTGCTAGGATTGCTTGTGGCACACATAACACACTCTTTTACATACTTGGAAACTGTCTCATTCATTCGAGGACAACAAAAATATCTCTACAATTGTGCTACTGTCTTACCAACCCCAAAATGACCAGAAATGAGAGATGTATGAGCTTCTCTAATTACATTTACTCTTTCAACTCTGGGTATACAAAGTTTTCCAAGATGATATAACAAATTGGCATGCATATAATAATTTGACTATTGATTTCCACGAGTTAATGCTTCATACACATATTTAAAATAATCATCCTTAGCATATTGTTCTACATAGCTTTCATGGGATAAAGGATTACTCCTTAGTATTGTGGATGCATTAAACACGGGTCTTTAAAACATGTCTGCAACCTTATTATGAATACATTTCTTATACTTAATTAGCAGATGAAGTTGTTGTAAGAATCCCATCCACCTGAAATGTCATGGTTGTTGTAGCTTGGTCTATGACTCCAAATACTGTAATGGTCGATGATCTGTATGAATTATTCTCTCCTTTCCCATTAAGTAATGCTTCCATTTCTTCACACTTTGTACCAACACTTACAATTTCTTATCATATGTGGGATAGTTAATTATTGCTTGAGTAAAAGTCTCATAATGATAACATATCGGTTTACCTCATTGCATCAAGACTACTCCCATGTCATATCCACTTGCATTGGTTTGAATCTCAAATGACTGTTGTAGATTTAGCATAGCCAAAATTAGTGCGGTGCTTATCTTTTCCTTCAATGTCTCGAAGGATTTATTTTGTGTGCCTCCCCATTGAAAGACATGTTTTACACTTGTTAATGCATGCAGAGGAGCTGCTATGAAAGATAAATTAACAATGAATTTCCTCTAGTATTGTATTGCTCCTAAGAAGCTCCTGAATTCTATGGCAGTAGTTGGCTTGGGCCATTTCACAATAACACATACCTTTGCAAGATCTATCTTTAGTTGACCATTCTCTACAATGTAACCCAAATATACCAGAGGTTTTTCCAAATTCACATTTAGACATTTTTACATACAACTTATCCTTCTTTAAGAGTTCAAAGACTATCTTGACATGCTTTATATGATCTTCGCATCTTCGACTAAAGATCAATACATTATCTAAGTAGACGATAACAAAATCATCTATGTAAGGCCTAAACACATCATTCATTACCCTCATAAATGTCACAGGTGCATCGCATAAACCAAATGGCATAACTAATCATTCAAACAACCCATGCTTTGTCTTGAAATTTGTCTTCCATATGTCACTTTATATAATTATGATTTGATGGTGACCACTTCTCAAGTCCAACTTAGTGAAATACACAACATTCTTCAATTGATCCAATAAATCATCAATTCTAGGAAGAGGATAACGGTTCTTTACCGTAATCTTGTTCAAGGCTCTGAAGTTAATACACTTCCTCCATGTGCCATATTTATTTGGAACTAATACAATAGGAGAACCACATAGAGAGGAGCTTGGTTTGATGATTCATTTATCGAGCAAATCATGAACCTGCATCTTTATTTATGCATTATCGATCACTGATGACCTATTCTCTAGCATTGATGACCTATACATACTAATGTTAGGAAGAGGAGCATCCTACTACAGATAGATTTCATGTTCAACATCCCTCTTAGGAGGCAATCCTATAGGTTCCTAAAATAACTCATCATAATTAGATATGATTTTGACCAATTCATGTTTATGATTTGGATCACAACCTGATAAAGCATCGAATATCTCTTTTTCTTTTACTATCATGAGAAAAAAATATTTACTTGTGTTCACGAGTCTCTTCATTTGCCCTGTGCTCACTAAGGAAACCTTAGTTTTGATTCGATGAGCTCTGACAATAAATTCAACCCATCTTTGAAACGATGATATTTATTCTCTTCAAGGTAGAATGTCACAAATGTCAAGAGGCACAATATCTACTTCTACCTCATCAAAGAACTTAGTTGTAATTATAAATATGATCTTGCATTGCCTCATTACCTACAACTTAGAATCTTCACACACTCAACCTAATGGATATGGCTTCTTATGAGGCGTCGTCTTTAACCCCATCTTCTTAAAACATAGTTACCAACTTAACGAGAATTCTACAGAGTTCTCGTTTTTTTGGGGGGCAATTTTTTACCCCGTTTTTAAAAATGGTGCTACCGGTAGCACCCTTTCTCCCTTTTTAGGTGGTTTTTCGATATTTTAAAATTTTCAATCCACAATGTTTACACTTTTTTTTTTTAAATGCTTATTTTTCATCTATTTTCATTTTTTTTTTCAGTTTTTTATTTTATTTTATTTTATTCAATGGTGTCTTTAGTCATTTTTTCATGCTTCTTTCAATCTTAAAAATATTTTTTACCATTTACTTTTTTGAAATTACGATTTTTCATATATTTGTGCCTTCTTAATTAATTTATTTTTCCATACTTTTAAAATATAGTGGAAAATACCATTTTTAACACATTGTTTACCTTTACTTCAATACATGGAAAAATATTGTAGTTAAATAACACTGATTTTTAATATTTAACAAAAATATATAACTCATTTTTTTATAAATTAAAAACTAAGAAAAATAAAAGAACTGAAATTAAAAAACAAAAAAAAAA
>ML777978.1:847213-862151 GCA_009831015.1 Picea engelmannii
GAGTCCCTCCATCATTAATTTCCCATCTACCTTATCCTTTGTCATAAATTCATACCAACCCCAACCACAAATGAAATACTTAATTTATTAAATGTTACATATATTGATTCAAAAGGAATAAATAAATAAATGATCAAATATAATTAATTCAATAATTAACTAACTTGGATAAATTAATGATCTAATCAATTAATTAACTTTTAATACCTTAATAACTTAATTTACTTACTTAATCAAATCTTTAATTAACCTAATTGGGGTGTTACATACACCCACCCTTCAAGAAACGTTGTCCCAAAGTTATAGTAACTTACAATACAAGGAGAACAATAACATGATTCATACATTTAGATTAGATAAGTACATCATTAATTTAAACATTCATAAATACTAGTGTGCATGCACAAGGCATGTATGCGTAGCTAGCACTTACATAACTCATGTGTGTATTAATGGCAATAATTAACACATCTAATGCAATTCATATATTCTTCCAACCCAATCAGAAATGCAATTAACTTCATAAAGAATAAATCAACCTTTTACATTTTTTGCAGAATCCTTAATTATAATAATTTAGCACAAGTAATAATTACCTAGATAATTGTAATTGCATAATCCATTTTTTTTTAAAACAAGAGAAAATCAACACTTATGCTATAAAATTAAAACCCCACGCACTCTTAACTACTTCTAATCATCCTTCTTCTTTAACCTACCTCCATCTTCCATCCCTATCCTTCATTTGTTGGACTATCCTGGAGCATCAACTATATTGACCTAACTCCAGATAGAACCCGTAAGCGGAAGTGTCAACTACCTTGACCAAGCTTCCCCAATAGGAAACTGGTAGTCATCATCACATGTCTAGGGGAACGTGATATCACACAGTCCTCCCATGACTCTAGGTTTCAGAGGATACACGGTGGGAAATGCCTCCACCCCTACTTATAGAACTAGGGTCAACACCCTATCGTGGACCATACAGTGGAACTGAGTTATTGGGATTTTGTCATTGTATATTCAGTTTCAGACAGTTTCGCTACCTGAAAACCTGCACTTTCTCACATATTATAGCAATTTGTTTTTACGAACATAATTTAACATGCAAATATTCTTACCATATTATTTCTCGATTGATGTTCACGACATCAACCATTCATTACCATCATCCCTTGGTTATTTCATATCTCATTAATCTGCAGATTAGTTTATAACACAAACTCATTCATATTCATACATTGTTAACATGTAATTACATTCAACCATATCATTAACTCGGTATTTGTGTACCAATATCTTAAATACATAATAAATTATATACAAATGCAAGGATTTAGCCTAATATTTATATTATGTAATATAATATAAATTATATAATATTATAACAATAATAATAATAATTTATTTTTAAGGCCACGGCCAAGCCAGACACCAAATTGGTGTATGAGACACCCTTCGCCCAGCCATTTTACCGGTAAAGTCTACAGAGGTATACATACCCTACCCCCCTCTGGATTTAAAGCCCCCCAAATTTAATACATAGGGCAATCTTTATTATTATTATTATTATTGTTATTGTTATTGTTATTGTTATTGTTATTATTATCATTAATTATTTTATTTTATTTTTTTGGTAAGTGAGTGTGAGTTCATGTATTACTGAAAGAGGTTATGGTACAAAAATAGGGGAATCCCTTGATCTACCAAAAAGGAAACCAGGTCAGGGATTCTAGAGTTGTGTTGTCTAAGATAGCAAGGGGTAAGGTTGGGCCGCCACCATGGGAAACCGACCCAGTCTCCCGAAAACCAGTTTGAAAAACTAAGCAAGAGCATATACATAAAAGACATAATCATAAAAGGGGTTGCGCCTACACTGAGCATGACTTGACCAGGGGATGAACCGACACTAGTTCAAGATGATGGGATGTCTTTCGTCTCCATCCTTCATTTCCTCATTCTCATTCCTCTGGACCACTGTGCGCATCTTTCTTATACAAGCTGGTGTTTCGCTCCGGTCTACTGGCGTGATGTCCATGTGGTGGACATAGCGTAGGTAAAGGTGGAATTGGCCTGCCATTCGTTCCATTTTCTTCTTCTGGTTCCTTTGATCCTCATCTAGTCGTTTTGCATTGGCCTCCACGTTGTTGAGGTGACTCGGGATTTCTGTGAGCAAATTTTTGTGGTCCCTGTTAGCCTTCCTACTGATCTCTTCCTAGTCAAAGCTCATATTTCCTATCAACATCTTTGTTCGCCAGGCCTCCTCCACCGTTCTATGGTAGAGGGTTGTTCTGGGTTGTGTGGCCCCTGGGTCCCTTATCCCGCCTGCTTCTTGAATCAGTTCCTTCCAGGCTTTGCCCTTGCGTGTGGTATTGATTTCTTTCTCCCACCTGGTGATGATCGCTTTGCCCTTTAGATCGACTTGCGTAAGAAAGGTTCCCTTGGCTTCTCTAGACACTTGCTCCATCCTTGTAATCCTCTGGGAGCTTATCAAAGGTTCTTTCCCCTAGGGGGCTCTCTTACTATGGGTTTTCTTCATTCGTACCATCTTAGCTTGTTTTTGGTGGTTTTTGTTTTGGGTTCTTCTCCTGTTCCTATTCGTCCCTTCCTTGTAATTAAGATGGCCTCTGTAATTGTTTCTTTCCTATCTGTGGATATTCCTGGTGTTTATTCTCTTATGGTATTTCCCCGGCTGGGGGCTCGTCCTAGCAATCATGGGCTGCCCGTAGAGGTGTACCTTTGGGTCCTATTTCACTGCCTCTGTATGTGTGCTCTTGGGAGCCCTGACGTAATCCCTGCGCCAATCCTTTGCTATGCACGTTGTACGAGCTTCAGTACCACTCCCCGTATCTGTACTTGGGTGAGGTGTACCCATACTTCACCATGGAAACTCCTTTTGTCCTTCGTCCTTTGCCACCTGCTGATTATATTTTCTACTTTCCCACGACCAACCCCTGTACTTCTTCCTATTGACAGGACCGTGGTGTCGTACCTCCTTCTGTTGTGTGACTTGGGCCTACATTGTAACTCATGTTTGTGTGATGGCCTATCGGATTCTACCTAGTTCCTATGTGCCCTTCAGTTATCCATGTGCCTTCGTCCTCGATGTGGTCATTCGTACTTTGGTTGTCGTCCCAGTCTTTTTCCACTAGTTGGATGCAGTATGTTCTGAACTGACCATTCAGGATGTTACTCCAAATAGTGTCAAGTTCTGGTCCTTCCTTGTTGACCCCCTCATTAGCGATTATGTCTGCCAGTCCATTTGTTGACCTACATACCCAGCGCAACTCCACTGTGATCCCGGTCTGCAAGTGCTCCTGAATTTTGTGCAGGGAATGTGCCAAGCACTAGTGCCTCTAAATTTTGCCCACTCGGGTGCCATTTTGGAGTCTCTTTATTGTGTTGATAACCAGCATGGAATCTCCTTCCACTATGGCGTTTTTCATTCTTTCGTGGCTTATAATCTCTAGGCCGGTCTCCAGGACTCTGAATTTCGCGGTGTTGTTGGTTGAGTTTCCCATACTCCCAGCGTACAACTAGATTATGTTTCCCTCACTGTCCCTGATTACTCCTCCCATTCCTGTCCATCTTGGGTTACCTTTTGACGCCCCATCAAAGTTCATCTTGAGGGATCCTACTGGTGGTGGTTTCCAGCGCTCACCTACTTGGAGTTGCGGTATCCATCTTACTTGACTGGGGTTGCGTCCGTCTTTCAAGTGGAAAGATTCTAGGATTTGGGAGTCCTGGTCTGTGAGTTGTGCTCTTCCTGTCTGGCAGTTGTGGCTCTGCACCGTTTCTCTTGTCATGGAGATTATTGTTTCATTGATCTTCCCTTCTAACCTACTTTCGTTCCTGAAGATATGTCAGTTCCTTTCTTTCCATATTTCCCATATGATCATTCCCAGAATGAGGGTCCAGCAGAGATTCACCTCTTCTTTTTCAATGTAGTTATCTTTCCATATATTGATAGTTGCGGAGATGTTACCTCGGATTCTATTGGACTGTCGGAAGATACCTGCCACCCAGTCCCAGATCTCTATTCTGTAGATGCATTCGTCAAGGAGATGGTTTGTTTTTTATTCCTTAGCTTGACAGAGGTGACATCTGGATGGGCCTATGAATCCCCTTTTCCTTAGGTTTTCCCATGTTAGAATTCGGTTGTGGAGTATTAACCATTGGAAAAATTTTATTTTTGGCCAGTGGGGGTTGTTCCACAGCTTATCCCATTGTTGCGTTGGGTCTTATTGGTCCTGGTCCGTGATATAATGTCGGACTTATTTTAGGTTGAATTCCCCAACGTATTTTTGTCCCCATCTAAGTTGGTCATTTCCTTCCGCGACTGCAATTTTTCTCCCCAATTCCTCCTCCACCTCTTTTACTATTGTTGTTGTTTGGTCTCTGTTTTGTGGAGTGAGAGTGTCCCAGATTATCCATTTGTTGTGATTTGTTTCTTGTTTCCAGTAATGGTAGACTCTGGTTTTACCTTGTGCGATCATCTCCTGTTGGAGTCCCTCCCTGTTCGGTTTCTCCATTCTAGGTTCCTGTTGCCAGGCATCCTCCCAAAATCTGGTTGTTCTGCCATTCCTTACTTCCCAAAAGTTGTGTGTCTGGATCCAGGCTTTGTTGCGCCAAGATAGGTTCCAAATGGATGAACCCTCCCTAGTGCCTCTGAAGCGAATTATGTCCTGGTCGCTAATGTCTGGGGCATACTTTGCCTTCAATAGCTTTACCCATGGTGTAGTATTTTCTTTGACCTAGCACCACTAGAGTTTCGTGCCATAGGCATCATTGGTCACTTGCGGGTCTTGTAGCCCCAGACCTCCTTTGCTTTTTGGTTTACAAACCTTCTCCCAAGCCACCAGGGCCCATTTTTTCTTTGTTTTTGCACCTCGCCACAAGAAGTCCCTTTGGATGGCTCTTATTTTTTGTAGTATCCCCTTGGGAGTTGGTAAAACTGACATCATAAAGGTTGGAATTGCTTGCAGAACAGACTTGGTCAGAATAAGTCTTCCCGCTAGGTTGAGGGATCTGTACGTCCATTTTTTCACCCGCTTCTGTAACTTGTTGATTATTCCTTCCCAAGTTAACATTTTGTAAGCTTTTTCTATTAGGGGAATGCCCAGGTACTTGGTTGGGAGTGCTTTGTGTTCAAAGCCCAAGATATTGGCCAAATTTCTTTGGATTGTGGGGTTTGTATTGAAGAAGAATATCATAGATTTAGAGTGGTTGATCTCTACACTCGAGGCTTCCCCAAACTCTTTTAGGATTCGTTTGTAGTCTTTTGCTTCCTTGAGCGTGGGTATGCCATGAAGTAAAGTGTCATCCACAAACTGTTGGTGTGTGGAAGTAGGAAAATTTTTGAAAGGTATGATGCTTGTTATTTCACCTGTTATTGTTGCGCTTTTTATGCTTCGATTGAGGCCTTCCATCATTGGAATAAACAGGAAGGGGGATAGCAGGTCTCCTTGTCGGATGCCTCTCGTGGGCAAGAAAGGTTTCGTTGGGGATCCATTTATTAGGAGTGAGTAGCTTGTTGTGGACATGAGGCTGACTATCCAGCTGATCCAGTGTTGGGTGAAGCCAAAAGCTTCCAAAGTCTTGACCATATAGTGCCAGCTTATCTTGTCATAAGCTTTTTCTAGGTCTAGTTGTATTAACGTTCCCCCTCTCTTTTGAAGCTTCAGGGTGTGGATAAGCTCATGGGCATGGATGATATTGTCCATTATTTTTCTTCCTTCCATGAAGCCTACCTGTTTCAATTTGTTTCAATTTGGGAGGGGTTTCAATTTGTTTTCTATAACTTTGGAGATTATCTTGTAAACCACATTGCAAAGTGTTATAGGTCTGTAATGGTCAGGGGTTTTGGCTTCATTTTCTTTTGGGATTAGGGTAATCATTGTATAATTTAGCGCTTTTAGAATGGAAGTTGATCTTCTAGAGTCTTCCACTACCCTATAGACATAGTGTTTGAAAATTTCCCATCAGGCTTTGAAAAACTCCATTGTGAAGCCATCTACACCTGGGGCTTTCCCATTGGGCATTTCCTGGAGCACTTGGTCAATTTTCTCCTCAGCAATGGGTTTGTTTAGGTTGTTATTTTGTTCCTCAATGACTAGGTGGGGGATATGTTGGGTTATCCTTTGGATGGCCTTCGTTCTGTCTTGGTTGGGTTCCTGGGATATCCCGTGGAAGTGGTTTAACAGAGTAGTTTTGATCTCCTTATGTGACTCTCTCTCTACTCCATCATGGTCCTTAATCTTAAGTATTTTGTTGTGGGATCTTCGGGCCATGGTTGTTCTATGAAAAAACTTGGTGTTCCACTCTCCTTCCCTTAGCCATATGATGCAGGAATTTTGTTGCCAAAGTGTTTCTTCCTGGTGGCACCTAGCTTCTCATTCCTGGGTCATCTGGATCTCTTCTTTTTTATTATCCTCCGTATAGCCCTCCATTATGCAGGTTTCTTGGAGTTTTCTCATTTTATCTTCTATATTGTGTTTCTCTTGGTTTATATATCCAAAAGTGTCATTGTTTCACTCCTTGAGCTTATATTTAATGTACTTTAGTTTCTTATAGAGTTTGAACATCATTGTCCCTTGCTCTAGTTTCTCCTCCCGCCATCACTGTTGGATTCTTTCCTTGAAAGTCGGGTGTTCGATCCAAAATTTCTCAAATCTGAAGGGTCTATTCTTCGGTGTGGTTTGGAAGCCTACTTCCAGTTGGACTGGACAGTGATCAGATCCCCCCCAAGGAAGGATGTTGCATTCTAAGGTTAGACCTTGCATAATGATTGACTCTGAAACTAGGAATCTGTCGAGTCTTGTTGCTACCTGATACTGGTTCATCTGTTTATTGTTCCAGGTGAACTGGCCATTATTAGTTTTGAGGTCTACCATCTCCGTTGTGTCTATGAACTTTGAGAACTCTTCTGCATCCCTATATAATCTTCTTGTACCTCCTTTTTTCTCCGCAAGTGAGGTGATGATGTTGAAGTCCCCTGCCAAGATCCATTGGAGGTTGTTGGATCGAGTTTTAAGGTCTTCTAGGTCTCATATCATTTTTCTCTTTTCCTCTGACACCTGGGGTCCATGCACATTAGTGCATAGCATCACCTCCATGTTTCCAATGATTTGCATGTGAACCGTAAGTGTGTGTCTGGTCGCTTCGGTTGTTATTAGGCTCAGCATTTGTGGGTTCCACAAGGTGAGAATACCTCTTGCCATTTGGTTGCCTCCAATAGCCAACTTCTTGTACTTGCACCATTATTGTTTACTGATTGCCTCCATTTTGTTTGTAGTGCATTTTCTCTCTTGAATGAAACAGAGATTCGGTTGTTCCTTATTTAGTCTATTTTTAAGGATTCTTTGTTTTCTCGGGTTGTTTAGACCTCTTATATTCCATGTTATAACCTTCATTTAAATATGTGGGGGGGAGTTGGGGAAGAGTTTCTTGATCTTACCCGATTTTATCAGTAGCGCTCCAAGCTCCTGTAGGGCTATGTTGTTTGATTTCCTGCCTTTTTTCCTCCTTGTTTGCTTGGGTGAGAGCTATGGTTGTCCCTCGTCGGCTTTGACTCCTAGGTGTCCTATCTCCCCATGTGTGCGCTTTAGTCCTCTAGCTTTGGCCTCCTCCCTTAGGAGAAACAGGTATTGAATGTGGTCTAGTTTCTCTATTGGTACATTGTCTACTCCTTGTCTTTTCCATTGCTCCAGTATGTTTGGGAGATCTATCCCTTCCCTGTCTTTTCCATTGCTCCAATATGTTTGTGAGATATATATATATTCTTATTTTTTTCATTTAATCTATAGAATTTTTTTTTTTAATTGCAGGTAATGATTCTTACAACTAAACAAGTGGCTGGAGTAGAGATGAAAGGATAGAACAGCTCTGCAAGACTCTTTCCTGCTAGTACTATCTTACCTATTTGAGTTATCTGCACACTCTGGCCTACAAGATTCTTTTAGGTATTTCACTCAGGGTTTCGGGGTCATTTCTGGTCAATTTTGGGTTAGTTTAGGGTGATTTCTGGTATGAGATGTTTTAGGGAACAGTATGCATAACCTCCAATCATGTGGGTGGTTAAGACCTAGGTTTTAGTTTTGAAACCGGGGTCTTATACCATATGTAGTACCCCCTACTCAGTGATTCAAGGTTTTAACAAGAAATTGGTTATCTGATTGATTTAGAAATTTTGTTTATATGTCATTTGATTTTGGGTTATGTTTTGATTGAAGTAAATCTAATTTATGGTTGTGTCTCAGTAAAATAAAGAGTTAAATCTCAATCACCTAACAAATTTTCAAGATATAGTTATGTACTTTTAACTTTCATTCACCGAAAAATAGTAATAAGTAATATTAGTGAAATACATGTTGAAGAAAAAGTTTGTCATGTTGTAACTGCCTGCCTAAAATTGTTTCCTCCCAGTTAGCTAGGAACAGAGACTCTTCGGCTCCCCAGCTCTAGGAAATCAAATTTCTTGGCCCCCGAGCCCAAAATCCCAGCAACACCAATCCACTAGTAAAAACCCACAAAAAAAAATTCAACCTTCCTACTCTCCAAAATTTGTGTTGCCTTTCTCCTCCCCTTGGTTTCTCCTTCTCCCCCAAAATAAAAATCCCCTCCCCTTCACCAAGACCAACCCCCTAGTCCTTATCCTTCTCTCCCGAATCCCTCCCATCAATAATTTCCAATCTACCTTATCCTTTGTCATAAATTCATACCAACCCCAACCACAAATAAAATACTTAATTTATTCAATGTTACATTTCTTAATTCAAAAGGAATAAATAAATAAATGATAAAATTTAATTAATTCAATAATTAACTGACTTGGATAAATTAATGATTTAATCAATTAATTAACTTTTAATACCTTAATAACTTGATTTAATTTAATTAATCAAATCATTAATTAACCTAATTGGAGTGTTCCATGCCATGTGGCAACCTCTCATTGATATATTATTTCCACGTGTCAACACACGATTAGTCCACCTATGCCATACGGATGCTAAGTCACTTGCTTGGTCATATGTATGGTCTGCCACGTGGCACTCCATGGTGTGGCCATGTTATCTTCGTATGGTCGTACGATCATGCCATGTGTCACCCTTGCAGTGGGGACATGTGTCACCTTGTCCCCTTTGACTTTGACTTTTTTCATGGTTTGAACTAAACTTTGACCGGCCATCACTTTTGCATACGAACTCCATTTGAGGCAATTTTTGCACCGTTGGAAAGTTATCATTGAGATCTACATATTGATATCATTTTCGAGAGAATTTGAGACAATCAAATTTTAAGCATTTATGAACCCTATTGGACCTCTGTGAGCGTTCCTGGATCAAGTGGGGAGGGGGTGGGATGATATTCCACCTTCACATGGTTGGCCCTATTCAGTAGAGAATCAATTATTCTCGAAACCAAGAGAAGCTCCTCTAGAGTTTTGAAATTACCTTGCAGTATACCTCAGGGGAAAATACTTCTAGAGATCATACAACTTATATCACCCTCAATACATGTTTGTGGAATCCATTAAGGCCATAGTGCACCCCAATTGGATCTTGTTAGCATCCAATTGGATTCAATGTGGCCTTGTTTTCATTGTTTCAAGCACCCAATCTTTTGGCCTTTAGGGAAGCCACCCTGGCATTTTTGAGTTCTAAAACCCTCCCATATCAGTAAAGTATATGTATAGGATTATCAGTTTAGATTTCATGAGATGTAAGTACAATTTGAAAAAAAATTCAACATTGGCCCCTTTCAGTAAACACTTGTTGGGTTCAATGTGAGTTTTGTCTTAGAATATAGATTATAAACGAATTTATCTTCACTTTTAACAAAATTCAATGGTTGAACCCTATATTTCTATGTATAATATTTCCAATAATCCCTAATTTGCTCAATTTTGACTATGCATTCCTAGTCTATGAAGGGCACAAGTTGTGGCACATAGTCTCCTAGGGGTGTGGAATTTCATAGTTTTCACTTCGCTAATCAAATTTTGTTTTGAATTAGACCTTATGGAAACTTTTTCTAGAGATCATATTGTTATCCCCCATTTCTAGGGATAACTAAGGAGATGATGTCTTGAGGCCCTCAAGATTCAAACATGGAGTATCGAGAGGCATATGAGCAAGCAAGGCACCTATCATACCACGCATCACTATTCGATCGATGACATCAGCATCCACCACACCCAACTTGGCCCAAAGAGGACAATATGTCTTGCTTCATGAGGTAACAAGTTTGATATCGTGGTAAGTGTCATTTTAATATTTTGATCATTTGAACATATTGCTAAGGATCCTTTCTTGATTTTGAAAATATATGCTTGGAAATTATGCTTTTTCCCCTATTTCACCTTGTTGAGTGTCATGGTTTCCTAGTAAGTGGCCACCCTCAGGGAAATATTTGCTACTGGGGGGTCTCCTAGAAGGGTCATTGTACCATTCTCACTCATACTTTCCACCTTCCATGACTTCTTCCCCTCTATTTCCCCATATTTTAGGTTTTCGGGCTTATTGGCCCAAAAACATCATGCAATAAAATCTCTCCATGGGATTCTGAGAGTGATGAAATGCTTCTCAAAAAAGTAAGGGACCCATAAAATAAATAACTAATTAATTAATAACACTTTCAAGGGTAGAGCATTTGTGGGCTATGCATTTCTTTTTTAGTGCCCCTTAATGTCTTCAACATGGAAAGGCATACAAACCAAGGTAGAACGTAAGTGGGCTATTCATTTCCTTTTTAGTGCCCCTTATTGTCTTCAACTTGGTGACACATGCAAAATAAATGACTAATAAATGGCTTGGAAAAATATTCTTTAAAAATGAAAACACGAAAAGGATGTGGCTAGCCCTCAACAGAGGTGCCCATAAATGAGACAATATGATCCCTTGTATGTTATAAAACCCCATACCTAGAAGTCTAAACCCATCCACCTCACATTCACTACATGACTTAAAAAAAAATCTCCTTGGGAACATTCCCTACTTGAGGAATTGGTTCACCCAATAGGGCATTATGACACCCCTCCCATATCTAAATTTGGAAAATTGTATAAGGTCTTTGAAAACTTCTTTATTTTGAAAAGGGGGGATTCGATGCACATGTTCGGGTGGTTATTTTGTTATATATGGATCACTTAGAATGATATTGTGACTTTTGGACCCTTGGAGGGCATATTTGTTTGTCTTTGCAAGTCCTTTACATGTGAATGTTCGAACCTGGAGGCACAAGGTTCCTTGGATCTTCATTTGGGGAAAGAATCCCACAAATTGGAAGTATGCCCCCTCTCCTTGGGACATCCTGGATGAGGGACGTTTCATTTGGAGGCATTTAATTATCCATTGGAGGTGACTTGCTAGCCTTCCCAGCCCCAACATTTTCCTTTAGAGGTCATACTCTTCTCTTTTGGGGCATGATGTCATCACTTGGAAGGCTAGGTTTTAATGGTGCAAGGTGTTTGGATGGGTATGTGGCTTGGATTGATGGAGAGAGAGACACTCAACATGCATATGAAACTTATTGGAAATATATATGGCCTTTGGAGGCCCAACGATTCTCACCCTAGGTCAAAATGTCTCTCCTAGTGGACCAACATCTCCCTTTAGGGCATGACGTCAACCCTAAAAGGGGATTTTATTTTTGTAAATTTGAATTTTAAAGTTGTAAAGGAAAAATGAGGAGGTTGGCATCCCCAATTTGTTGTTGACATTTTGAATTGTGGACAAATGGTTTTTAGGTGACCTCCTATAAAAAAACATCACCCCATTGTCATTTTGAACATAACTCACTTGAGAATTACATATTGTTGGCTGAAATTTTTGCCCTACTTGGGCAAGGCGTGTTATCCCTTCTTGGTCTCTTTTGGATGCTAGTACTTGTATTTTGGTGATGAAAATATAGGCGCTACCTCTTGGATGCTTTGTTCTTGCTTTATGGTGGAATATTCTTTGTAGAGAAGGGTTTTACTTGCTATCTATTGAAATTGGTAAGAATTTTTTTGCATATTGTTGTTATTTCTTCTTGTTTCATGGATATTCTTGTCTAAACCCTTAGAGGAGTATAAGGGCATACACCCTCCACCAAGATCTATCATTTTGTCATTGAATAAGCTATTGCTAAGGTTGCTAGGAGGAGTAAAAAGGCTTACACCCTCCTAGATTTACCTTGCTAGATTTGTTTTCTCTTGGGAGTAAAAAGGCTTACACCCCTAGAGAAGTAAAAAACCTAGCTCTTACACAAGAGACTCCATAACCCAATTGATAAGGCACTAATATACTTGCATTGGAGATATAAAATCATTGCATTGGTATACGTAAAAAGTTAAGATTTTGCAATTGTCTAAGTTGGAAGTTATTCCTCATGCTTAAGGATTTATTGTTCCCTTGAGGCGTATTGATTGGCCAACTAATTCTTCTTGTTGTTATAAATTAATTCTAAATCCATTAGGGATGTAGAAAAATCATATAAATCTCTTCATTTACTCACTATTCTCCCACTAAAATTTACTTGTAAGCCTTGGTGATTATTCTACTAGTTAGTGTCTAACTCTAGGGTGGTTTACTTGCTTGCTTATGTGGTTAGAATTTATTGTTGTAGCAATTGTTTTCTACATCCATTTGGTTGTTACAGTACTTGTTGATAACATCATATAAAATCCCTATAACATCATCAAAATCTTGCTCTAGTCATTGGAAGTTTCTCTATTTATTGTTAGCTTTATTTCCAAGTATCTTGTACATTATTTTGATTGATAATGTGTAGTTGTCGTTACTTGTTCATTTCTAATATATATATTCCAATAATGCTGCAATTTTAGGACAGAAAGGTTTCTTGTTGATCGCCACTATTTAAAGGCTTGGTTTATCACAATTTGCCTTATTTTAGGCAGGATAACATTGTTTTGCAGGTGCATGACCCTTGGCAACCATTTACCCTTTTACAAGACTCTTTCTAAAGCCTTACTCCCTCTTCAATCTTGACCTATAGGGGTTCTCATCTATCATTCTTACATTTTCCATCTCAATCCCTCTAGGGTCGTTGGGATTCCCCCCTTGTGGTGATTTCATCATCACTAAAGTGAGGGGAGTGTCTATCTAAGGTGACAGTGGGTAGGTACTCTCGTATTTGTCCCACCTTTGCGACTTGGATTGGGCTCTTCCCAAGATACAATATGTGCGATAACACATACATTTTATATCACCCTCAGTACATGTTCATGGTATCCATTAAGGCCATAATGCATCCCATCTAGATCATGTTGGCATGCAATTGGATTCAATCTGGCCTTGTTTGGCTTATTCCAGGCACCCAATATTTTGGCTCTTAGAGAGGACATCACCAGATTATGTTTCAATTCTAAAACTATCCCATATTAGCAAATTAGGTTAGATTCGTGAGATGCAAGTACAATTTGAAAAAATTTCAACATTGGCCCCTTTAACTAATCACTTGTCAGGGAACATGTGAGTCATGTCTTACAATATAGATTATAAAATAATTTCTCTTCACTTTTAACAAAATCCAATGGTTGAACTCCATATTGTTATGTATATTTCCAACAATCCCTCATTTTCCTAATTTTGACTTATTATGCATGATCTATGAAGGGTGTAGGTTGTGGCATGAAATCTCTTAGGGAGGCGTGAAATTTCATAATTGTGACTTTATTAATCATATTCTATTTTGAATTGAACATTATAAGAAATATTTATCAGGATCATACAACTTGTATCACCCTTAATACTTGTTCATATCATCCTATCAACTTGAAATCTTATCTCTTAACCACTAATACCTAATGAGTACTATATACCCTAATACCTAACCTGGCATGTCTACATAATTTATAGTCCATAGAATAAATAATCCCTAACTACTTTAAATATCAATTAGTTATTCTTATAACCCATATTTCCCAACCTATATAGCAATTATCACTCGGCCTAACCCCAAATACTAATTGTCATCATGTTTCATTGTATTCAAAATCTTGCTAAGATGAAAATTAATCATTTTGTTAGATCAAATGCCAATTTATATCAACTTTAGTTGATAAATCTTTCTCATCAAAATGTAATTCAATATATTTTCCCTCTCTATCACAATCTTTTTCATCTTGTCCTTTTCTCTTCCAACAAGTTTAAAATATTATCAAAGATTCAATCGTGGCAAAAATATGTTTGACAAAGTTAGAACAATAAAATCAATCCTTGAGGATCCATCAAATATTTTTCAAGATAATTCCAAAAAGGACTAAAAAATGTACAATGTTTAAAACATAAAGGCATTATCCTTCATAGGAATGTCTAAACTATAATGCATATGCACAATATCTACTTCTATCCCTTCCATACAAAGTGGTATTTTCTCTCCCTATAATTTCTATTGTTAGACTTTATTGACATTCAAAACATAGTTACCAACTGAACGAGAACTATGACCTCAAAAAGAGAAGTGGTGTTACTGCCCTAAATCAAAAAGTGGTGTTTGGTCAAAAAAAACAAAATACCCCCCTAAATCAAAAAGTGGTGTTACTGCCCCGAATAAAAAGGGGGCTCTACCAGTAGCACCCTTTTTGGGGGGTTAGTAAAAATTTTGACTTCTTTAAAATCGCAACCTTGACAACTGACACCTTTATGGACAGAAACCTTAAAATTGGCTCCTGAATCAAAAAGTTGTGTTATTAGTAGCGCTAGTTCTTTTTGAGTTAAAATTATGACTTAATTTAAATTGTGGCCTTGATAATCGGTACCATCATAGACAAAAAAAACTCTAAATCATCTTCTAAATCATCACTTGAAAATTTATTTATTAATTAATTAATTTTTTTTAATTTACATTAAAAAAATAAACAAATTGAAACAAAAAAAACTCCACAAAGAGGTTTTAAAAAAGACAAAAAAAATCATAACCCTATTTAAAAAAA
>ML777978.1:862419-883253 GCA_009831015.1 Picea engelmannii
TTAAAATTAAAAAACAAAAATAATAGATTGTTAAAAAAAAAAAATTAACAAACAATTTCTTTAAAAAAATGAATGATTTTGGTGGGAGGGAAATTCCCAAAATCGCGCCTCCCCCCATTACCCACACCTCGTGCCTAGCACATCCCCTATCCCTGCTCCCGTGGGTGAAGAGTTTGGAACCCACCACCCATCCCCCCTCCCTCCTCCCCCAACCCTCCCTGTCCCATCCCTCCCCATGTTGCCTGTGGACCACCCTTGTCGAAGGTGGGTGACAGGGGGAGGCACGATTCTAGGAATCGCCCTCTCTCCAAAATCGTTCATTTTTGTTTTTATTTTTTGCATCATTCAATGATGTTTACTAACAAAAATTACAATAATTCATAAATCATTGATCATCACACTTCAATTATCATAAATGAATCAAAACAAGTGTTCTAAACATGGTAAGAACCAAGGAAATAAGAGTGGCACATCTAATCCTCAAGCAACATTCTCGACTAACTCTAAATCATCTTTCCTCCCTAACCTCCTTCCATCTTCCACATCCTATTCTTTCCTCTATTGCAATATGTTGGAGTGTCAACTATATTGACCTAACTCCAAATATAACATGTAAGTGGAAGAATCGACTATTCGACCTAATTTCACCAACAAGCAACCAGTAGTGACTATCAGATGTCTAGGGGAGCATGGCTTAACACGGCCATCGCATGTCTAGGGGAGCATGGCTTAACACAGCCCTCCCATTACTCCAAGTTGGAGGATAAATGGCAGGAAATACCTCCACCCCTCCTGGTAGAACTAGGGTCAACATCCTATCATTGACTATACTATGTTGGTGTTATTGTTCTTAGAGCTACATCATCGAATAACCAGTTTGGGCAATTGTGCTTCCTATAAAACCTGTACTTTCCCACACATCATGGAAATGTTTGGAACTAATAATTAATTCATGAAATAATGCTTCATAGCATACCATTACTCTTTCAATTTCCACGAAATCAATGTTACTTCAATGCCATAGTTATCTAGTTATCTCTTGGTCCATTAACCTATAGGTTATCTTACCAAAATATGTAATCATGCATAAACATACAACCATTTTCATGCTACTAGCAATATTACTAATTGGAATTTAATGTAAAAAGTTTATTTACCATGTGCATCACACCAATTATATGTTCTCAATGTAAACTGAACTAATATCCATGTACCACAAATTCCCTTTAAAATTTGTGTCGTAAAGGAAATCAGATAATTGTTATCCTTAATAACATAAACGGTAAACATTAAACAATAATTCTACATATTGTTGGGTCCACATGTCCTCATAACTATAGTTTTATGAGTCTAGCTAAGTTCAAAAGATAATAAGAAAAGAATAACAAGATAAGCCATAATGTAGTTTAGTTGTTGAAAGTCAAATTGTGGGGTGCTACAAAATTGCTACCATGCCAACACTTATTTGCCATACAATGTATGTCTTCAGAGCTGCACTCTATTTATTGCAGAAGCATGATGTCAAGTTTTTCCTTAAAGATTTTGTTTTTAAAGAGGCATTGCTTCCCTTTCCCATTGAGTCCTTTTATGTTCTGGGATATGATTCTCTTGAAGAACTAGGTGGGGGGTGATTCATGTACTTGTCGAATAGCGCATTGGTTTGTCTTGAGTCTATCCAAAAGAATCCCATCTCTTGGAGTTTTTTTCTATTACACTTTCTCCCTAGATTTTCATTCTTGTTGGGTTTTCGTATCCCCTGCTTTAGCAGGTATCATCTTGATGTTGAAACCATGTGATTGGCCCATATTGGATGTGCTTCTGCTAGATTTTTCTTTCTTTTGCATGGTTTCTCTACAAATATGGACTATGGATTCTGGTGGAAGGTCATTCCAAACTTATTGTTCATATTGTTCTTGGAGAAATAGGGACGTCATAGCCACCATATTAGTATCCTCATGCATGTCATTTGAATCTTCCTCATCTTCATTAGAGATATTCAGTCCCTCTTGTCTTTCCTTGTTAACAAGTTGTGTTTACATGGGTGTTGCCTACATTTTCTCCTCTATAATCTACCTTTTGGGATCATGATCCCCTTCAAGAATATGCATGGGGTTTCTTGTTGTCACCTTCTTAGTCTAAGTCGGATTTCTTTCCCTGTATGTTGGGGAAACACTAATTTGTTCATCAATAGTAGTGCATTCACCTTGTAAAGCATTGAAGTTGTTCTTAACCTGTGTATTTGCTACTTAGGGGACCAAGATTTGTTTTATTGTGTTTTCTTGTTTTCCTTCGACCTTTTTTAAAATATCCTCGTCTTTTTCTTATGGTCCTTTGTTCTTGTTGAGGGATTCATTCTTGGGGCAGTGGAAAAACAAGTGTCTATGCTTGTGACATTTTTGTTAAAATTATTCTTAAGCAATTAAGTGTGTATAGTATTCTTTAACTTTAGTCTATTAAAATAATAATTGCATGCATAAGGATAATTGAAAGAAATACATCCACAATATACAGAAGATTTATCCTGGGAAACCCTCATGGGGGAGAAAACCCAACAAAGCTTCTTCAATATAGATTCTTCAACAAGTACAATGTCTCTCTCAAGAGAGATCTCACCAAAAGAGAAGATCCACGAGAAATCCTAACCAGAACAGAGTAACGCACCACTAGACCAAGATAGTCCTTCATCGGATAACCAAAACCCTTTACCGAGACACCCTTCCTTTGTATTTGTGTCACTCCTTCTTTGTAGTTGCATCACTCTAAGACTTGCGCACTATGTGAGAGAGCTAGTCGTGTGTCTTGAAATGAGGCACTAGGCCTCTTATAAATTCTAGTTGGATTGCTCAGAATTAGGTCAGGGTCAACCTATCCACTTTACCCTTCTAATTTACTATTGAATTATCAAGGCACAATAGGGATGATTTTTACAAAGATGTGAAAGGACAAACTTAACAAATATAATATAATATTAATCTCTAAGGTTTTATCTTGGTCAAATACAATATGAATATAATATGAATATCTTCTGAAGCTACTCAAACGTCAACACTCCCTCTTAGCATGGAAGGTATTCTTCTAGCATGAACATTACGACTGCTTCTGCTCTTTTTTACACTTAGCCATTGACTTGTTGAATTTCCACAAATCTATATGGAAGAAGTTTTGTAACTACATCATCCATCCAGGCTTTATGTCATCACGGGTCTTTCACTTGCCAGTTCACACAGAATATGGCATCTAGTTCCACAATGAGCTAGTAACCTTTTGTTGGCACACCAGGCAACTGGTCCACAATGACCAGGGATCTAATCATGAGGATTAGGTGATGTAGTGCACCCACACTACCCATCTATCCCAAGGCTAGGAAACACCTCCAGCCACACAAGTTGTCCCACCATATTAAAATCCAGGTAACTCACCAGCCCTGAAGGCATGGCATCTACTGACCTTGTGCGAGGTCATGCTAATTGGTGCCACAATCAGTAACTTTGCGTACCAAAATTTTTCACTAGAGTAGAAATATGCGTATCAGGATTTATCATTGGGGTAGCAGTAACTCGGCGTACCAGGATTTATCATTGGAGTAGCCATCTAAGTACCAGGAATTATAACTGGGGTAGCAGTAACTCGACGTACCAGGATTTATTACTGGAGTAGTCATCTCCATACCATGCTTAATCACTCAGGTAGAAGTAAATCGATGTACCAGGATTTATCACTAGAGTATCCATATGTGTACCAGGCTTAATCACTAGGGCAACAGTAACTCAGCGTACCAGAATTTTTCACTAGAGTAGTCGTAACGTGCTCATGAATGACCACCCGTAACTTCTTCCACATGCTGAAGTTGTTGCCTTGGATCTCAAATGTAAACCATCACTCCCTCTTACTAGGGACATCCTTCTGGACCACACCAAGATTGTTTCTGAAGTACACAAACTTCACTTTTGATGGAGACTTGGTCAACACGTAAGCTATTTGCTAATATGTAGCGACATATTGGAGCTTCACTGCTCCCCTCTATACCATATCTCTGATAAAATGGTACATGATCTCGATGTGCTTGGACTTGTCATGGAACACTTGGTTCTCTGTTAACTTCACACAACTTTGGTTGTCACACCAGATACAAGTCACCTCTAACTCGAGATCAAACAATACTGCAAACAGCTTCTGAAGCCACACTTCTTCACTTCTAGATGAACAAGATGTTATATATTATGCTTCAGTTGTACTGAGCGCCACACTAGATTGCTTCCTATTGAACTATGAGATCATAGCCAATCCCATATTGAAGCAACATCCAGATTTACTCTTTCGGTCTGCCACACAACTGGCCCAATCCGAATTAGTAAAGCCTTGTAGTCTTATCTCAATATCTAAAGCATATCTGAGTCCATAATCAATTGTACCCTTCATGTACCTCATCACATGTTTTGTTGCAACCAAGTGAACACTTCTCGACTCAACCATAAACTAACTCAATGTATTCACCGCAAAACATATGTCTAGTCTCGTGGTTGTTAAGTACATCAATGAACCAATCATTTGTCTATACATGGTGGCATCCACTATCTTTGAATATGTATCGCTTAACAACTTCAAGTTTGTCACCATCAATGTAGGCATGGCCTTGCAATCCATCATTCTGAATCTCTTCAGAATCTCAACAGCATATTTTCCTTGGTTAAGGAAAATCTCACTCGATCTCTACTATACCTCTAGACCTAAGAAGTAATGCATCATGCCTAGGTCTTTCATCTCGAACTATGCATCAATATTCCTCTTACTATCAGTGATGAGCTTCTCATCTCCTGTTAGAAACAGGTCATCTACATATAACAATAGTATCATTGGTCCACCATCAACAACCTTGAAGCATAGGTTGGAATCTTCTTTACTCTTGGTAAATCCCAAGCTCATCTGGAAGTTGTCAATTCTACCATACCATGCTCTAGGTGTTTTCTTTAACCCATACAAGGCTTTCTTCAATCTGCATACATGTGTCTAACTGTCATGTGTCTCAAAATATTGTGGTTGCTCCACATACACTTCCTCTTCTATTACACCATTTAGAAAAGTTGTATTTACGTCCATCTGGATTACCTTCCACTTCTTTACTGCAGCTAATGAAAATATAGCTCTAATCAAAGTGTATCTAGCCACAGGAGCAAATGTCTCCTCATAATCTATTCCTTCTTTCTGGGAGAAATGACGTGCCACAAATATTGCCTTGTACTTATTGATACTTCCATCTACTGAATGCTTTGTCTTGTAAATCCACTTGGAACTTACCATTGTCTTCTCTTCCAGTCTTGGAATCTCATCCCCAACATCATTCTTTACAATGGACTGGTACTCTTCAACCATGGCATCCTTCCATTCTTTCTTCTTTGCATCCTTTTCATAATTGGTAGGCTCATCATCAATGATATCACTTAGCAATGACACATAGCTAGAGTAAGTTCGTGGCCTCTTTCTTTGTCTGAAGGATCCATCTGAATCACCATAGTTCTCTGCATCTTGAATAATTTCTCAAGCCCAAGCTAGTCTTATCTTCTTGGTATTCATCTCTTGGGATGAATTTGTAGGACTCTATGGTTCTTCCATATCATGATCTTCTAGTACAACATCATCACTTACATATTTATCTATAACTCTGTGAGATTAAGTCTCCTCATCATGAACCTCATATGAATGATGTTGTCTTGATTTACTGAAATCTACATCCTCATCAAAGGTGACATTTCTACTAGTCTCAATATGTCGGTGACCAGGGATGTAAATTCGGTATGCCTCCAATGTCTCACTGTATCCAACAAATATACTTTTATTTCTTGAAGGGTCCAACTTCGATCTCTTGTCCTTGGGGACATGCACATATACTAGACAGCCAAATATCCTTCGGTGGCTTACCTCTATCTTTTCACCTGTAAATGTCTCTTCTAGTGTCTTGTTCCAAAGGAATTTGTGGGGACTTTTGTTCTGCACATATACAACCGTTCTAGTTTCTTATGCCCACAGATGCATCTGTAAATATTAATCATGAATCATGGTCTTCACTGCTTCCATGATTGTACGGTTATTTCTTTCTACCACACCATTCTTTTGAGGATTGTAGGGAGTAGAGATCTCCCTCTTAATCCTAACTTTCGTACAGAATGTATTGAATTCATCTGAAGTGAATTCACCTCCATTATCTGATCTCAAAATCTTTATCTTCTTTTTAGGCAAGTTTTCAACAAGTGCCTTGAACTCTTTGAACTTGTTGAACACTTCATTTTTAGGCTTCAAAAATTAAATCCAAGTTTTACGTGAGAAATCATCAATAAATGAAACATAGTATACATACATGTTAATTGAAGCGGATGACATTGGTCCACACATGTATGAATGTATAATGTATAGGACTCCCTTAGCTTTGCTATCACTACTTGGAAATGGTTTCTTCACATTCTTTCCTTGTGCACATCCCTTGCATATTCCTTCATGTTTTGCTTGGATTTTTGGAAAACTTGTCACCATATTTCTCACAATCGGTAGGGATTTGTAATGTATATGATCAAACCTCCTATTCAATAGTTCACTTGGAGTAATTGTATTGTGTATTAATGCTGAAACAGAATGTCCTTTTAACATGTTTAAGCCTCCTTATTTTACCCCGATCAATACGAAATCATCAATGGATTCTCCTCCAGGCCACATGAGGACTTCACCATCAATGAAAGCAAATTTGAATCATTTCTCATCTAAATCTGAGACAGAAAGGAGATTCTTCTTCAAACTAGGTACATACAACACATCCTTCATATTCATCGGTTTTCTAGAGTCTAACTTGTAGGATGCTTCACCTACTCCTTTAATGGGATATTGATAGTCATCACCTAGCTTCACCTTGTGAGGTGAATCTTTCTAAACTAGATCTGAGAGAGATTCCTCATAACTAATCATGTTTTTAGAAGCACCACTATCAATAAGCCATGTGTCACTTCCATGAGTGTTTGTACCTATAAGAGATGATATCAAAACATATTCTTCACTTGAGTCTTCTTCTTTGGTTTTCTCATGATCATGTTCATCATCTTCTGCGGCATGAGCACGATGTCTTTTATACTTTCCTTTTCTGACCTGAGCTTTGGAGTTGGGACAGTTTATGGCAATGTGCCCTATCTTCTGACAAATTAGGCATCTGTAACTTGAGAAATCCTTCTTAAACTTGTGAGTCTTTTGTAATCCATGAGGTTTCTTATGTGAGTGAACTTCCTTCTTGTTCTTTCCTTTTCAGGTATGTGCTCCTAGGGCTTGATTTTCTTCATCGCCTAGTTTCTCTTCTCTTGCTGCCAATCTAGCTTCTTCCTAAGTATAGTCTTCCCACGGTCTACTAAACTTTGTTAGTATTCTTCTTGAACTTATACCTTGAATGAATGATTCCCAAGATCTGGGAAGACCATTCAATGTAGTCATCACCAACTCGACTTCTTTGATTATGTCTCCAATGGCTTCTAGTTGTTCTTTGATCAGAGACACTCTTGTGAAGTATGATTGGATAGTTTATGAACTTTGCATCTTCATATTCTTGAGTTGTGTCCTCAAGGTCATCTTTCGGTTGATATTGTTTCCTTCATACAATCAGGATAAGGCATCAAACATTTGCTTGGGAGTTGTCAATGATGAGACATGGGGGATTAAATGATCCTTGATAGAATCAACAATGATTCTCTTCACCTTCACTAGGTTCTTTTTGTACTTTTCTTTCGCCTCATCTCCATCAGGTTCTGAAACTTCTTCTTTTACAAAATATTCTAGATCATTCTCTTCTAGAATGAGAATCACTCTGTATTTCCATGCTCGGAAGTTATCAGCACCTTCAAGCTTCTCATCAATCTTGGTACTAGGTGGCATCCTATGCTTGAACAATACAATAAAAAGATAAAAAAAATTCAAAGAAAGTTTGTGTACTTACCAGAGAATGTTATTCCAAGGTGACCAGTTCCAACTTCAATTTTCTAGCTGCCAAAACGTCTTAGACTAGGGTTTATGAGGAAACCCTAATTTTCCAAAATGTGAATATTAGAATTCTGCTCCAATGAAAAGGTGTGCCCTCCTTATGCGAACTTCTTGGTAGCCTTACTTTTACTAGATTCCTCCAAAAAGTGGGTGAAAACACCTCCTAGAGTTTTGTGCAGCTGTAAAAATTTGCAGCACCGATTGCAATTTACAAAACTTTGTCAAACTAAGAATCTAATCCCAAGGAAATATGTGCTAGGTTTAGGGGAGTATCACTGTGATCTTAGTTTCCCCAACGAGCTCTTCTAAACTGTGAAAATGAATTATTTCAAGCCCGCTCTGATACCATGTTAAAATTCCTCTTAAGCAGTTAAGTGTGTATAGTATTCTTTAACTTTAGTCTATTAAAATGATAACTACATGCATAATGATCATTGAAAGAAAGACATCCACAATATACACAAGATTTATCCTGGGAAACCCTCGTGGGGGAGAAAACCCAGCAAAGCTTCTTCAATATAGATTCTTCGACAACTACAATGTCTCTCTTAAGAGAGATCTCACCAAAAGAGAAGATCCACTAGAAACCCAAACCAAAACAAAGTAGTGCACCACTAGACCAAGATAGTCCTTCACTAGATAACCAAAACCCTTTACCGAGACACCCTTCCTTTGTAGCTGCATCACTCCTTCTTTGTAGTTGTATCACTCTAAGACGTGTATATTGCGTGAGATATCTAGTTGTGTGTCTCAAAATGAGGTGCTAGGCCTCTTATAAATACTAGTTAGACTGCCCAGAATTAGGTCACGGCCAACCTGTCCACTTTACCCTTCTAATTTACAATTGACTTATCAAGGCACAATAGGGACAAATTTTACAAAGGCATGAAAGGGTCGACTTAAAAAATATAATATAATATTAATCTTTAGGGTTTTATCTTGGTCAAATACAATATGGATATCTTTTGAAGCTACTAAAACTTCAATACTCCCTCTTAAAAAGGAATGTTGGAAAATATTTAACAGATAGCGAACAGATAGCGAATGCTTGTCATTGATGGCAAGTACAGCAATGAAGATGGCATGAGTACAGAAAGTATGTAATAGATGGGCATTATGAGAAGACGTTGCAGAGAAGATTCGAATAAGCTCAGAAGAGATAGTGCAGAGGATTGTTGACAGATCATCGATGGCAAGATCAGAGTAAGTGGAACAAAGTAAGCTCAGGAGGAGAAGTAGCATTTCTGATCGTTGGATCCCATTTACAATTCCCGATGACCGTCAGATCAAGTGTTGATCGGGACTACTCGGTTGGAGAAGTAGAATTTCTGATCGTTGGATCCCATTTTACAATTCCCGACTCCATTTCGGAGTTTCGCGACTCGCGACTTGGAGAGGCAAGAAATATGACCATTGAAATCGTGATTTAATTGCAACCGTAGATTCATCGAAATCATGGACCGTTGATTTAAGCTCCATCTCGGAGCTTCGCGTATCGCGACTTGGAGTGACGAGAACCTCCATCACAGGAATCGCGAGAAGTGAACCCACGATAAGATCTGGACCGTGAGATCACCAAGAGTTCTGGACCGTTGATCTAAGCTCCATCTTGGAGCTTCGCGTATCGCGACTTGGAGTAACGAGAGCCTCCATCTAAGGAACAGCGAGATGCGAGATCATGAAAATATTTGGACCGTTGATTCATCGAGATTGTGGACTGTCGATCAGGGTCAATGAAGACCATAAGTTCGCAGCGCCTTATAGCGTAGCCTATGTTCACCGTATGTGGTCACGTGGAGGAAGGACCTAGTGCAGATAAGCTCTGCCTCGAAATTTTGGGGATCGCGTCTGGGAGTGTCAAAACAAGGGATCATACGAATGTCGAAATACCGAAAAAGTGAAATATCGCTATAACTGGTGGTCATCGCCTGTGGTCACGTAGAGGAGGGAGCTAGAGCAGCCAAGCTCCTTTTCGGAGCTTGCAACATGAAGAGTCAAGATGCCTCATCGCAGAATCTCCAAATTGTGAAAGTATGAAACGCTTAAATCACAGCTAATCCAACGGTGCAGATGAAACTGAGGGAGATCGGAGGGCTACTATTGCACGTCACAGTGTAACTGCCAGAACCACTGATGGCGTCTGCCAGAGGACTCGAAGACACTTCAGGGTGATTGACAAAGGAGATGAAGAGTCTCTGGGAATCTTCAAGGGGGATGAAGATGCTCGTGGAGGCAATTGACAGCTAGATGAGCATAAGCTTGTAACTGGAACAGAGAAGGGGAGCTCGACTGTCACAGAGAAGACGAAGAGTCTCAACTGCTAGAGAGGCTGAGGAATCTCAACATAACATACAGTGATGTTGAATGAGTGGAAAAACGGCCAGAGAAGCTGAAGAGTCATGATGATGATCAGACAGAGCACTCGAGTTGTGGAGGATATCGACGCGGTGTGAGTATGCAGAGGTATTGCACGCATTGCATGCACAAGGTGCACAAAAGCTATAAACACACAGGACAGAGATGAGATGTGGTTGTTGTTGTTGCTGGAGTTGTTGTGGATGTTGTTGTTAAAGGTGATTCATGCATGAAGAAGGATCGGAGTGTGGCAGTTGAAAAGAATAGAAGAAGAACTGTGCAACGAATGGACATGGCGCACAGAGCATAAAAGCAAAAGAATGGAATGGGCAGCGGATGCATGCTGGAAGACAGCGAGGAGGTCTGAGTAGCAAAATCTTGCAGAACAGTGATGAGACTGGTAAGTTGTTATTGAACACTATATCACTGTAATAGGTTTCAGTATTTCATATTCATAATCCAGGGAGGTTGGGAGGTGCTAGGGAGGAATGGTGTCCTCAGAGGTTCAAGCGGGGGCTTGAACACAGGGAGTTGGTCCTTCCTTCTAGTTGGTGCTAGAGAAACCAGGGAGTTGGTGCTACCTTCTAGTTGGTGCTAGAGAAACCAGGGAGTTGGTGCTTCCTTCTAGTGGGTGCTAGAGAAAAACAGAGAGTTGGTGCTCTCAGCAAGTTGCAACTTGCAAAATAGAGGTTGTAGCCTCACAATGAGTTGGTGCTCAAATATATGATAATGTAAAGAATGTAAATAATACTTATCATATAAAGAAGAAGAGGTTTTTACCTTGTATGGGTTTCCTTGGGAAATATATGTCTCTGTGTCTCATATATGTGACTGATGCTAAATGTGCCATTGTTCATTTCCCTGCATTATTGTGATCATCATTGAGTGCCTTGTAAATATTTTAAAAGAAGCATAATTGTTTAAGCACAGTGACAATTGATTCACCCCCCTCTTAGTTGTTCAAAAAGGAAGATATTCTTCTGGCACAAACATCACAATTGCTTCTGCTCTTTTGTACACTTGACCATTCACTTGTTGAATTTCAACGAATCTATATTGAAGACATTTTGTAACTACATCAGCATCTAGGGTCTCATCATCCATCCAGGATTTATGTCATCACGGGGATTTCACTTGCTAGTTCACATAGAATATGGCATCTAGTTCCACAATGAACTAGTAACCTTTGGTTGGCACACCAAGCAACTGGTCCAAAATGACCAGCAATCTAATCACGAGGATTAGGTGATGTAGTGTGCACAAACTACCCATCTATCCCAAGGATAGGAAACACCTCAAACCACACAGGTTGTCCCACCAGCTTAAAATCTGAGTAACTCACCAACCCTGAAGGCATGGAATCTACTAAAGTTGTGCAAGGTCATGTTGACTGGTGCCACAGTCAGTAACTTTGTGTACCAGAATTTTTCACTGAAGTAGTGATCTACATACCATGTTTTATCATTGGTGTAGAAGTAACTCGACGTACCAGGATTTATCACTGGAGTAGCCATCTGTGTACCAGGCTAAATCACTAGGGTAGCAGTAACGCAGCGTACCAGGATTTATCACTAGAGTATCCATCTGCGTATCAGGATTAATCATTGGGGTAGCAGTAAATCGATGTATGTGGATTTATCACTAGAGTAGCCATCTTCGTTCTAGGATTAATCATTGGGGTAGCAGTAACTTGACATACCAGAATTTTTCACTGGAGTATCAGTAACATGACTGTGAATGTACACCTGTAACGTTTGCCACATGTTGAAGTTGTTTCCTTGGATCTCAATTGTAACTCATCACTCCCTCTTACTAGGGATGTCCTTATGGACCATACCAAGCTTGTCTTTGAAGTACACAAACTTCACTTTCGACAAAGGCTTGGTCAACACGTCAACTATCTTCTCATCTGTAGCGACATACTGGAGCTTCACTGCTCCCATCTGTACCATATCTCTGATATAATGGTACATAATCTCGATCTGCTTGTACTTGTCATGGAACACTCGGTTCTCTGTTAGCTTCACACAACTCTGGTTTTCACACCAGATACAAGTCACCTCTAACTCGAGATCAAACAATCCTGCAAGAAGCTTCTGAAGCCACACTGCTTCACTGCTAGTTGAACAAGTTGATATATACTCTGCTTCAGTTGTACTAAGCACCACACTAGTCTGCTTCATGTTGAGCCATGAGATCATATTCGATACCATACTTAACAAACATCCAGATGTAGTCTTTCGGTCTACCACAATACCGACCCAATCTGAATCAGTAAAGCCTTGTAGGATTATCTCACTATCTAAAGCATATCTGAGTCCATAATTAATTGTACCCTTCATGTACCTCATCACATGTTTTGTTGCAACCAAGTGAACACTTATTGGTTCAACCATAAATTGAATCAATGTGTTCACCGAAAAACATATGTCTGGTCTCATGTTCGTTAGGTACATCAACGAACCAATCATCTTTCTATACATGGTGGCATTCATTGTCTCTGAAGATGCATCGCTCAACAAATTCAGGTTTGTTACCATCTGTGTAGGCATGGCCTTGCAACCATCATTTTGAATCTCTTCAGAATATCAACAACATATTTTACTTAGTTAAGGAAAATATCACTCGGTCTCTGCCATACCTCTAGACTTAAGAAGTAATGCATCATGTCTAGGTCTTTCATCTCGAACTCTGCAACAAGCTTCCTCATACTATCAGTGATGAGCTTCTCATCTCAAGTTAGAAACATGTCATCTACATATAACAGTAGTATCATTGGTCCACCATCCACAACCTTGAAGTATAGGTTGAAATCTTCTTTAATCTTGGTAAATCCCAAGCTCATCAGGAAGTTTTCAATTCTATTGTATTATGTTCTGGCTGCTTGCTTTAACTCATACATGGATTTCTTCAATCTACATACATGTGTCTAAATATCATGTGTCTCAAAACCTTGTGGCTACTCCACATACACTTCCTCTTCTATTACACCATTTAGAAATGTTTTATTTACTTCAATCTGGTGTACCTTACACTTCTTTACTGCAACTAATGAAAGTATAGCTCTAATTGAAGTGTATCTAGCCACAGGAGAAAATGTCTCCTCATAATTTATTCCTTCTTTTATGGAGAAAACATGTGCCAAAAATATTTCCTTGTACTTATCGATACTTCCATCTGTTGAATGTTGTGTCTTGTAAATCCACTTGGAACTTACCATTATCTTCTCTTCCAATCTTGGAACCACCTCCCAAACAGCATTCTTTACAATGGATCAGTACTCTTCAACCATGGCATCCTTCCATTCTTTCTTCTTTGTGGCCTCTTCATAACTAGTAGGCTCAACATCAATGATGCCACTTAGAAATGCCACATAGCTAGAGTAAGGTTGTGGACTATTGCTTTCTCTGAAGGATCCATCTAGAGCATTGTACTTCTCTGCATCTTGAATAATTTCTCGAGCCCAAGATGGTCTTCTCTTCTTGGTATTCATCTCTCGGGATGAGTCTGTAGGTCTCAGTGGTTTTTCCATATCATGATATTCCAGTACAATATCATCACATGCATATCTATCTGTAACTCTAGGAGATTTAGGATCCTCATCATGAACCTCATATGAATGATGTTTTCTTGATTTACTGAAAAATTCATCCTCATTGAAGGTGACATCTCTGCTAGTCTCAATTTTTCGGTGACCAGGGATGTAAATTCGATATGCCTTCGATGTCTCACTGTATCCAACAAACATACCCTTATTGCCTAAAGGATACAACTTCGATCTTTTGTCCTTGGGGACATGCACATATACTGGAAAACAAAATATCCTCAGGTGGCTGACCTCTATATTTTCACCAGTAAACATCTCTTTTGGTGTCTTCTTCATAAGTACTTTGTGGGGATTTCTGTTCTGCACATATACATCAATTCTAGATGCTTCGGCCGACGAATGCATCAGTAAATCTTGATCATGAATCATGACATTCACTTCTTCCATGATTGTACAGCTATTTCTTTCTATCACACTATTATGTTGAGGATTGTAGGGAGTAGAGAGATCCCTCTTAATCCTACCTTCCTTACATAATGTCTTGAATTCATCTGAAGTGAATTCACCTCCATTATCTGATCTCAAAATCGGTATCTTCTTTTCAGACAAGTTTTCAACAAGTGCCTTGAACTCTTTGAACTTGTTGAACACTTCATTTTTAGCCTTCAAAAAGTAAATCCAAGTTTTACGTGAGAAATCATCAATAAATGAAACATAGTATACATACCTGCTAAGTGAAGCGACTGACATCGGTCCACACATGTCTGAATGTATAATGTCCAAGACTCACTTAGCTTTGTTATCACTACTTGGAAATGGTTTCTTCACATTCTTTCTTTGTGCACATCCCTTTCATATTCCTTCATGTTCCACTTCGATTTCTAGAAAACCTGTCACCATCTTTCTCACGATCAGTAGGGATTTGTAATGTATATGAGCAAACATCTTATGCCATAGTTCACTTGGAGTAATTCTATTGTGTATTAATGTTAAAACAAAATGTCCTTTTAACTTGTATAAGCCTCCTTCTTGTACCCCATCAATGGATTTCCCTCTAGGCCACATGAGGACTTCACCATCAATGAAAGCAACTATGAATCCTTTCTCATCTAAAGTTGAGATAGAAAGGATATTCTTCTTCAAACTAGGTACATACAACACATCCTTCATCTTCATTAGTTTTTTGAAGTCTAACTAGTAGGGTGCTTCTCCTACTCCTTTAATGGGATATTAATAGTCATCACCTAGCTTCACCTTGTGAGGTGAATCTTTCTGAACTAGATCCGAGAGAGATTCCTTATAACCAATCATGTGTTTAGAAGCACCACCATCAATAAGCCATGTGTCACTTCCATGAGTGATTGTACCTGTAAGAGTTGAGATCAAAGCATATTCTTCACTTGAGTCTTCTTATTTGGTTTTCTCATGATCATGTTCATCATCTTCTGCGACATGAGCACGATGTCTTTTATACTTTCCTTTTCTGACCTAACCTTTGGAGTTGGGACAGTTTATGGAAATGTGTCCCATCTTCTGAAAAATGAAGCATATGTAACTTGATAAATCCTTCTTGAACTTGTGAGTCTTTTGTAATCCATGAGGTTTCTTATGTTAGTGAACTTCCTTCTTGCTCTTTCCTTTTTAGGTATGTGATGCTAGGGCTTGATTTTCTTCATTGCCTAGTTTCTCTTCTCTTCCTGCCAATCTAGCTTCTTCCTCAGTACATTCCTCCCATAGTCTGCTAAACCTTGTTAGCCTTCTTCTTTACCATATACATTGAATGAATGATTCCCAAGATCTAGGGAGACCATTCAATGTAGTCATCACGAACTCATCTTCTTTGATTGTGTCTACAATGGCTTCTAGTTGTTCTTTGATCTAAGACACTCTTGTGAAGTATGATTGGATAGTTTTTAAACTTTGCATCTTCACATTCTTGAGTTGTGTCCTCAAGGTCATCTTCTAGTTGATATTCTTGCCTTCATACAATCGGGATAAGGCATCAAACATTTTCTTGGGAGTTGTCAATGATGAGACATGGGGGATCAAATGATCCTTGATAGAATCAACAATGATTCTCTTCGCCTTCAATAGGTTCTTTTTGTACTTTGTTTTGGCCTCATCTCCATCAGGTTCTAGAACTTCTTCTTTTACAAAATATTCTAGACCATTCTCTTCTAGAATGAGCATCATTATGTACTTCCATGCTCGGAAGTTATCAACACCTTCAAGCTTCTCATCAAGATTGGTACTAGGTGCCATCTTGTGCTTGAACAATACAATAAAAAGATAAAACTTTTCAAAGAAAGGTTGTGTACTTACCAGAGAGTGCTATGCCAAGGTGACTAGTTCATGCTTCAATTCTGCAGCTCCCAAATGTTACACATTATTTTGGTCACCCAAGTGATCACTGATAACATGTGTTCATGTTCCCATGAAATGGTAAAAAGAGTCTTTCTCCATGAGGAAAGTGATTGGCTTTCTCTTCTCAAAAACCCTATTAAGGAAGGTCGTCGCAGGCTACACCATACATAGGGTGCAACGATACCTGATTGTCGCCCCCTACTCTAAAGCTGGACTGCGACGTCTCCGTAGGCTGGACTATACCTTGGGTGAAATGATGTCAAAAGCTAAGAAAAGGTCAAGTTTCACGAATGTTCTAGAAGATGAGGTAGCCTCTGAACGGTTTGGATCTTACTCACTTCTCTGATTTGGTGGGATCATCCTAATCTCCTCATCCATCCCTCTTTCACACTATATAAAGAGGGATCTCTCATGGAAAAGACTAAGGTTGAATAGGCTAAGAATTGTATGAATAATTATGCATTGGATCATTCTTGAGAGCCCCATTTCAGTTCATGAAGTCATTGTGGATCTTCTTCATTCAAGGTTGGAGCAAGTGTGTGTGTTGGAGCAAAGGGACATCGAAAGGGAACCTTATGACATCAAGGCTTTTGGTTGTAATATCCACTTTCATTTTAATATGATATAGCAATATGTTTCTTTCCCATTAAACCATTCTCGTTTTATTGTATGATTCCTTGATCACCTACATAGGTTCTTGTTGAGTTCATTGTGTTGCTTTCACTTTGGTTGGCTTGTGTTCCCTTGCATATCCAATATCATAGGAGCGTTGGAGTGGAGCTAGGATGGCAATAGCAAGAGGAAACGACATTTAAATGGTATGTTATCTATCTCTTGTTAACTATTAAACTCAATTATTAGAGCTTAGGGAAACCATCATATTTTGTTTTGTTTTGTTCTATATCTAGGTGGATCTAGGGAGATATGTTTATGCTCGCATTTATCGATTAATCCTATAACACCAAAACATCTTAGATTAGGGTTTATGAGGAAACCCTAATTTTCAAAAATGTGAATTTTAGAATTTTTCTCTGAGGGAAAGGTGCACCCTCCTTAGGAGAACTTCTTGGTAGCCTTACTTTGAATAGCGTCCTCCAGAAAGTGGGTGAAAACACCTCCTAGGGTTGCAGGCAGTTGTAGCAGTTTGCAGCACCAATTATAGTTTACAAACCTTCATCAAACTGAGAATCATATCCCAAGGAAATATGTGCTAGGGTTAGGGGAGTATCCATGTGATCTTAGTTTCCCCAGCGAGCTCTTCTAAACTGTGCAAATGGCTTCTTTCAAGCTCACTCAGATACCATGTTAAAATTATTCTTAAGCAGTTAAGTGTGTATAGTATCTTTTACTTTAGTCTATTAAAATAATAACTGCATGCATAAGAATCATTGAAAGAAAGGCATCCACAGTATACACAAGATTTATCCTGGGGAACCCTCGTGGGGGAGAAAACCCAACAAAGTTTCTTCAATATAGATTCTTCAACAAGTACAATGTCTCTGTCAAGAGAGATCTCACCAAAACAGAAGATCTGCCGGAAACCCTAACCATAACAGAGTAGCGCACCACTAGACCAATATAGGCCTTCACTAAATAACCAAAACCCTTTACTGAGACACCCTTCCTTTGTAGTTGTGTTACTTTGTCTTTGTAGTTGTGTCACTATAAGACTTGGACATTATGTGAGAGAGCTAGTTGTGTGTCTCCAACTGAGGCGCTAGTCCTCTTATAAATACTAGTTGAACTGCCCAGAATTAGGTCAGGGCCGACCTGTCCACTTTACCCTTCTAATTTATAATTGACTTGTCAAGGCACAATAGGGCCAACTTTTACAAAGGCAAAAAAGGGTCGACTTAACAAATATATTATAATATTAATCTTTAGGGTTTTATCTTGGTCAAATACAATATAAATATAATATGAATATCTTTTGAAGCTACTCAAACTTTGACAATTTCATGTAGTGGAAGGGGATGTACTCATTGTCCAAAGTCTAGATCCATTGTTCATCCCCGTAGCTAATGCCAATGGATTCTAGTATAGCCCCCATTGCATTCATGTAAATACATATTATTTCATATAAAGGTGTACCAACTTGCTTTGGTAAGATCCAAAGTTTTTATGTACGCACCTAGGATGTTTTTTATGCCTTTAAAAGTTTCCTTAACCCAAAATTCTAAGAGGGGGGGAATACATACGTATCTTGACTTACGCATGTGTGAAATATTCCTACTATAGGCTTAAGCACTCGACCCAATATAGTAAATCAAGACTCATTGAATTTAAGAAGTATGAACCATCCTCGAAAACTATGTCGTAGTCTTTCACACTCATATGGCTATGAAGAAGCACTTGGATCCAAGTTTGAGTTATACGGTGCCTTTTGGTTTCCATCGTGTGGTGATCCACTAATTCAAGGCTTCCTCAGTGGGACATATCCCTAAATATTTTCCTATGACTGCATGATCATGTGTGTACTATATGTAATTTCCAATACGTTTTGAGGTGACCTCATAACATAGATTCTCAATTGTCTTGGGTAGTCAGCTGTTGGTTTTCATTGTTGGAGTTGGTTTGTGTTTTTTTATCTTGGGTGAAGGCTTTGCGGACCTTTCCCTTGTTACAACGTCCTTGAAAGAGGTTGAGCCCGGATCTCCCATCGCATGGGAGTAAGGGAAGGAATGACTATTTCTCTAGTAAAAAATTATCTTTATCTTGTAGTGCCTTTTTACCCACATAATTCATATGGTGTAGGAATGTATTCTATCTCTAATTACTAAAATCATGATCAAAATCTGGACCAGGGGTCAAATTTTAGCTCAAAAATCAACCTTCTCGGAATTGCCTCAAAACGAACGAGAGCGTAGCCCTCTTTGTCACAAACCCAACGCAACTTGTTTCATCTCAAACGGATGTCGGGAGCGAGAGATATCGCGATCTGTCTGAATCGTCAAACAGGGAAAACAAAATGGATGCTGACTGTGTAGTCTGTACAGTCTGTATAGGCTGACGTGGCAGAATCCGTACAATGACATGGCAAAGGTTATGTGGCAGAATCCGTACGATGACGTGGCAAAGGTTACGTGGCAGTTTTTTGATTGGTTGGCAGTTGGTCGAATCAGTTTGTAACACGTGGCATATTATGGTCAAATGGCGTGGTGCCACTTGGCACCCCTTTATTGGTTTTGGTTTGTTAATCAAAATTTTGTGTAGTCTACTGGATTCGAACCGGTGACCTCCCCCTTTGGTAGTGATTTAACAAAGTCCAACCAACCAATGCGATGTGCTATAGTTCTTAATAACCATACGATTTCATATGTATATATGTTTGATTATTGTTTAAAACGGCGGGGGGGTTGGGCCGAGGCTTAGCCCCGACCCGTGGTTTTGTTTCAATACATATGACCATGTTATAATATGTATGTGCGGGTGTTGGTATAACGGAGTGGAACCCCCGGTCGTGTTCCTTTATACCATGTGACCCTTTTGTTATATGCGTGCGGGGTTTTTAAATTGTGGTTTGAATGGTTCAAACGACCCGCCATGTGTCGTGGCCTTATTTGCCTATAGACGGAGCCCTTTTTATAATGCGCAAGGTCATATGGAGGACCGCATGTGCCCAGGTGCTAGGCGGTTAGGGGCTGGCGCGCCCATAACCGTCCTATAGTTTGCACCATTGGCACGGTTGCGCCCGGTGCTGGGTTTTCACTCTATATATTGCGTGTGTGCCAGGTTCATGACACAAGGGTGCGTTTTGTAGATGCAGAGACAACAAACTTGAGGAAGAGAATGGCAGGAGGTCTATCTTCTTCATCTTTTAGCCGATTGAGGTGTCATAAAAGCCCAGCTAGGGGTTTTTGGACGTCCTGAATCCATTGGCACTGTTATCAAGGCCATTTGAAGAATTATTTTGCAGGTTTTTAGCCATTGAAGTTTCAGCAAGCTCCAGGGAGCTTGAAGCCCTCATTGATTGAGGACATGTTTTGGTGAGCCTATGTTTGTTTTCTGTGATTGAATAATCATTTTTGGCTAATTGTTATGCTCTGAACACATTGAGACAGGTTTCAGAGGCTTTTGAGGACTTTTACAGGTGTTTTTGCCAAAGAGAAGCTTAGTGAAGCTTATGGCCACATGTAGAAGAGGTCATGTCCGAATGAGCCATGATCCGTTTTCAGAGTTCTATTAATCATTTTGGGGGTTTTTATGTGTTATGATATCAATGGTACAGTCTGTTTTTCCATTGGAGTTGAGAAGCAGCTTGTAAAATAACTTTTGACAAATTAATCCCAGAGAGCCAAGTCCATTAATGGAGGCTCAAGGAGATGTAGCCCAGAGGGGGGTGAACTCCTTTATCATGTTATGATTGTTCTGAGTTTGATGGTTCATTTGCTGCAAGTTATGTTGTTGTGTATTTATTTAAAGTACATATTTAACCATTTAAAATAACATATCCTCACACATAAGCATTTACAAGAAGATACATGAACTTAACACATAAGTTTATCTTGCATATTTTAACACATGAAGCAAGGTCCTGTAAAGTTTATTTTAATGAAGTAGA
>ML777978.1:884297-915092 GCA_009831015.1 Picea engelmannii
GATTAACCGCTTTCAGGAAACTTTATAAGCAAAGACAACGTGAAAAGAGGATGCAAAAGATTTGCACTCATTGTCAGAAGCGGGGTCATCTCATTGACCAATGTTGGACATTGCATCCAACCACTCATCCACAGCATAAGAAGAAGTTGGATAAAGAGATTGGCAAGAATGGAAGAGGAGATTCAATCATCAATGTGAGTCAAGATGATTCACAAGAGGACGATTTTCAGCAGAAAAAGTCACCGTTGAGTTGGCTTGGTAAGAAATGGTTGGATTTCTTGAGCAAGTAAGGCTTTCATTTTTCTCTTGTAAATGCACTTTTCAGCGTTATGTGTGCATTTATGGGAAGCATGATAAGTTGCAGCAGTTTATCACAACTTGCATGATGCAAGTTGCATGTGAATGCAATTCATTTGAAGGCATTCTTGTTTGTTGCATAAATTCGCCAAGAAGATGTAAAAGATGGATATGATGTTCACTTGTTACAGCCATATATCTTTTTCATATTCAACTCTTATGTACCCACATGTTACGGGGTTATGTACTTATGTTTGTACTGGAAGGAGAGTTGAAGAGTCATGCACATGCATTTGTTTTTGTGTGTATGAGTAAGCAGTGAACTGGTGATAGTTCATCATGAATAGCTCATGATTATAACATGATTTTGTATCATGTTTGTCGACTTGTCATTTTTGGGAGGTCAATATGTTTTAAATGAGTCTCGACTGGTGTTGATGATTGTCTGACGACTATGTTGTGTCGATCATGTTTTTCGACTTGTGTTTAGTCGATGGTGTTTGTTGGCTTGAAAGTTGATTTTGAGTACACCATGATGCAAGAAAACGCCATGTGCTTTGATGAAGTACAAGATGCGACAGTTTGTTTAAGAACAAAAGACTTTGTTGGCATCATTTTTCAGTCTTGTATAATTTGTTTTCAAGATTGATGGTTTTCTTGGCTTGTGACAAGATGTTGCAGGAAGTTTTTGTGGCCATTGGAGAACTGATTGTGTTGATGTCAAAGAGTTCGAAAGAGGGACTTGATTCTCAGTGGGAAGTTTGGCAGTCTTCCAAGAACAGAGAGAACAGTGGGTCAGCAGCAGCCAGAGAGCAGTGGTTGAGGGACATAGTCAGTTGCAGTGCAGGGCATGTCAAGGTATCCAGGTGATTGTCGAAAAGACTTTTCAAGTAGAATCAGTTGATATAACTTGAAAGAAGACAGATAATCATAATCTTTTATGGGTCCAAAAGCCTTTTAGTGGGAAGGTGTGATCAAAATCTGGACCAGGGGTCAAATTTTAGCTCAAAAATCAACTTTCTCGGAATTGCATCAAAACGAACGAGAGAGTAGCCCTCATCGTCACGAACCCAACGCAACTCGTTTTGTCTCAAACAGACGTCGGGAGCGAGAGATATCGCGATCTGTCTGAATCGTTAAACAAGTAAAAAAAATGGATGTTGACTGTGCAGTCCGTACAGTCCGTACAGGCTAACGTGGAAGAATCCGTACGATGACATGGCAAAGGTTACGTGGAAGAATCCGTACGATGATGTGGAAAAGGTTACATGGTAGTTTTTTGATTGGCTGGCAGTTGGTCGAATCAGTTTGTGACACGTGGCATATTGTGGTCAAATGGCATGGTGCCACGTGGCCCAGTCATGGGCTGCCACGTGGCACCCCTTTATTGGTTTTGGTTTGTTAATCAAAATTTTGTGTAGTCGACCGGATTCGAACCGGTGACCTCCCCCTTTGGCAGTGATTTAACAAAGTCCAACCAACCAATGCGTCGCGCTATAGTTCTTAATAACCATACGATTTCATATGTATATATGTTTGATTATTGTTTGAAACGGCGGGGGGGTCGGGCCGGGGCTTAGCCCCGACCCGTGGTTTTGTTTCAATACATATGACCATCTTATAATATATATGCACGAGTGTTGGTACAATGGAGTGGAACCCCCGGTCGTGTGCCTTTATACCATGTGACCCTTTTGTTATATGCGCGTGGGGTTTTTTAATTGTGGTTTGAACAGTTCAAACGACCCGCCATGTGTCGTGGCCTTATTTGCCTATAGACGGAGCCCTTTTTATAATGCGCAAGGTCATATGGAGGACCGCATGTGCCCAAGTGCTAGACGGTTAGGGGCTAGCGCGCCCATAACCGTCCTACAGTTTGCATCGTTGGCGTCGTTGCGCCCAGTGCTGGGTTTTCACACTATATATTGCGTGTGTGCCAGGTTCATGACACAAGGGTGCGTTTTGTAGATGCAGAGACAACAAACTTGAGGAAGAGAATGGCAGGAGGCCTATCTTCTTCATCGTTTGGCCGATTAAGGTGCCGTAAAAGCCCAGTTAGGGGTTTTTGGACGTCCTGAATCCATTGGCACTCTTATCAAGGCCATTTGAAGACTTCTTTTGTAGGTTTTTAGCCATTGAAGTTTCAGCAAGCTCCAGGGAGCTTGAAGCCCTCATTGATTGAGGACATGTTTTGGTGAGCCTGTGTTTGTTTTCTGTGATTGAATAATCATTTTTGGCTAATTGTTATGCTCTGAACACATTGAGATAGGTTTCATAGGATTTTGAGGACTTTTACAAGTGTTTTTGCCAAAGAGAAGCTCAGTGAAGCATATGGACACATGTAGAAGAGGTCATGTCTGGATGAGCCATGATCCGTTTTTAGAGTTCTATTAGTCATTTTTGGGGTTTTTATGTGTTCTTATCTCAATGGTACAGTCTGTTTTTCCATTGGATTTGAGAAGCAGCTTGTAAAAGAATTTTTGACAAATTAATCCCAGAGAGCCAAGTCCATTAATGGAGGCTCAAGGAGATGTAGCCCGGAGGGGGGTGAACTCCTTTATCATGTTGTGATTGTTCTGAGTTTGATGGTTTATTTGTTGCAAGTTATGTTGTTGTATATTTATTTAAGGTACATATTTAACCATTTAAGAGAACATATCCTCACACATAAGCATTTACAAGAAGATACATGAACTTAACACATAAGTTTATCTTGCATATTTTAACACATGAAGCAAGGTCCTGTAAAGTTTATTTTAATGAAGTAGAGGGTGCTTGCATAGCATAACAAGTCAGCCTTCTATTTTCAGATCAAATCATAAGTTTTATTATGTTATAGAAACAGTTATTGTCATTGTTTATGTTATAGAAACACTCAATTTATAAGGAATTGTGATTTTATATATTTATTTTCTTAATTAATTATCAAATTATATAGATTAATATGATAATCAATTTCCATGAGATAATCCAATCAAAGTCATAAAAACATGTAAGAGTTATTGAAACTACAGGAATATTTCACAAAATTGGATTTGAATTCTGGTAGGAAGGGTAATTATTTTTTCTCACGATCACTCAAACTACATCCAGTTAATATAACTCAATCAAAACTACAATATAAATATCGTAGCTTAAGATTGGGTGGGTTATGCGGCTAGGGTCTCCCTTGTCGCAGGCCACTAGGTTCGCAGTTTCGCGTTGCAGGTGTCTTTCGTCAATCCGAAGTGTCTTCCCAGATCCTTTTCTCTCCTTCCATTTAGGCTTTGTTGGATGTAGATTGTTGGCTTGGGTTGATCTGCAAACCCTAGCCACCACCTGTGATGTGTCTAATATGGTGCGGATCTCGGGTTCTTCTATTTGGGATCAATCTTTTTCTCTTGCTTTGTTTCTCATCTTTGAGGATCTGGTGCAGTATGGGCTTTTTTGTGACACCACAGCCTTATTTTCTTTGGTGTGGCCTCTCACTCTTTTGCTAGAAATAGGAAGTCTCCATATTTGGTTTCTTCATTATCTTGTTGGTTTGTTCAGGGTCTGATGCATATTCAGAGATGTGATTCTCCCTATGCAAATATGTTGATGTCGTGTTTCAGCGTTTTTTGATGGCTAGGGTTTGGGTTTCTACTTACCTCTATTGATATGGGACCTTATCCAGCGGATGTCGATGTTTTTTTGCATCCCTGTCTAGTGATCTTGTTTCACATATGTTCAGTGGTTGGGTTGCAACTTTGAGGTCTGTCTTTTGGGCGTGCAGTGTTGATTTGTGAGGTATGAGTAAGCACTTTGAGGTCCTATACTTGGGCATGCAGTAATATGGCCTCTCTCTTTTGGATGTGGGTGGTGTATCATTGTTCGTGGGTACATGATTACATCGGTTTTTTGGTCTCCCAGGTTCTGGTTCTTGTGAGGATTGTATGACGCTCTGGCCTGGTCCATCCTGCCTTTGGAGTTTTCTTTGGGGTCTGCCTCTGCTTCTCTTTCACGACAAAGTTTGATGTTTTTTTATAATTACTTTGCTTTCTATGGATGTTCGCAAATGTTGGTGTTAAGGTTCCTTCGATCATTTTTTCTTGTCGACAGGGCACCTATATCTATGCTCATATTTGGATGTATATTTCATTTTCCTAAGGATTTTTAGTCTATTTTTTTATGCTAGTTTTTATCAGCCTGGTTCGCAAATACAAGGATTTCCTTGTATCTTCATAATGTAATTTTGGTTTCTAATGAAATAAAAATTACGCTTTTTTCCGAGGAAAAAAAACTCAATCAAAACTACAAAAATGTATAAAGCTCCTATGAATTACAAAAACCTATATGATTAATTTAAAATCATGGCAATATGAGGACTCCAATTGGGTTGGGGGATATGATGTTTTCAATCAAGGAGCTCTAATCATTTCCCTTAATAAAGGTATCAAATCACCTCCATTGTAGACTTCAAGAGGAACCAATAGAAGCCCCCATCAAGGATTCAAGAGAATTTAGGTTCAAGGGTTTAATTTATGATTGTCATGTCATTATTCACATTTATGATCCAGAAAAGCATGATGATGACCAGATCTAGGAAAATGTTTTAGGGGGGTATGTCAGCTAGCAAGGAGGGAAAGATCAAAAGTTGTCATTTTAGGAGATCTCGAGGAGCTACTCTATGCGGTGCCCTACCCCGTAGAGGTCCAACATTGTCAATAATTCCATGTCATCAGAGGAACCTCGTTCTTCTCCAAAGATCCTTTGGTACTATACCCCACCCATCCTAGATGAATCAAACTCCCCAAAGGATGAGCAATCATAGATTGAAGATCAGTTAATTGTCTTTAAGGACGAAAACATAGTACTATTAGAGTTTTATTACAATCATGTTTCTTAGAATCATGTCATGTTATTTATAAAATCATTGAATCACATACTTAGCGTAGGGCCTTTCCAAAGGAAAGACGAGGAAGAATGTGAACTTTAGTTGAATGGAGCATGGAATAATAATTTTATGTCATTGTTTTTCATAAGTTACGTTATATTTTATTTTTTTTAAATCATTTAAATCACATCATTTGCGAAGATTGTAGTTAACCTAGGGTCTTCCCAAAGGAAAGAATAGGAGGAATGTGAAGTTATGTTCATTGGAGCACGGAACAATTAAAAAAAAGTCAATGTTTTTTATAAATTAGGTTATATTCTCTTTTTTAGTAGATGAAATAAATTATAGTTTTAGTAGACGAAATAAATTATATTATTATAGATGATGATGATGAAGATGATTAACGTCTATTGAGATCGAATTGGTCTATCGGACCTTAACAGAGTAAGGGATTACTTGCAGTTCCTTAGAATTTTATTTATGTGCTTGAAAAACATTAAGAGAAGCTTTCCAAGATCACCATAGTTTTGTTGAGTTAAAAGGTTAGGAAGGTTGGTATTGTGACAAATATTTTGAAATTGAGATCTAATCTAGGTATAGGCTGGACAATCTAAGAGAAAGTGTTTTTCATCTTCAACCTTCTTAGTGTCACAAAGGTGACACGCTCTTTCATCCCATGGCATTTTAGGAATTGACCAATGCCTAGTTTCATTGTGGAGCTCATGAGAATTTGTTCTTCTCTTAGCAATGCTTATTTTTTAATCTCTCATATACATCTATTCAGTGTTTTTTTAATAATGTTATTTCGATGCTTAAAAATATTAATAAAAGTGTTCCAAGATCGCTAATGTTTTAATGACTTAGAAAGTTAGAAAGATACACTATTTTTTTCTCCACATTTATAACATTCAATTTTTTTAATATAATAAAATAAAACAAATTTTTTAACATAATAAAAATTATTAAATTTTGATTTTTCACAAGTAACATGATTTTGGTATCTAAGTTCATAATTTAAATCATTAAAATTGTACTTCCTCAAATTAAAAGTATTTTTTATTTTATATTGTTTTAGTGTTTTTTTCTCAATTTATGTAAGATCCTTTTGGCATCTGACTTCGCAATTTAAATTATTAAAAATTGAACTTACTCAAATTTAAAATACATACAAAGAAAGTTATGAATTGCATTCTATATATTTTTTATCTTCTATTATCAAAATGCTATATACATTAATTACTAAAATATCGTCTTTCACTTCGATCATATTTATAATAAAATTATAAATATAACAAAACATATAATTCTTATTAAGCAAATATTTTTGAAAGTCTATAACATAAATATTATTGTACTATTTTTTGTAAATCTTATTAGTCCCTGCTGTAGGCATAGAGGGACTATAGCGATCGATAATTCGTTGACTACATATTAGTTTGTCCTTTGACCCGAAATATTTGCACAATAACTATTGTTGGAGCTATGGAATTAAAAGCATATATTTTTATATAATAAAAAGTACCATATATGTATTGATCTGATTGGATAAGAGATTAGAGGTCTTATTGCCAGCTTCGCTATTCCCAATGTTTTATATGGAAACATATCCAAACTTTTTCTCGTATACAGTCTTTTTTAATCATATATTTTTCCTGTATATTGCTTGAAGGTGGATTAATGCTAGCATTAGTTCGAATGTTTGTATTAGCATTTTCTGCTAGCTGAATATATCTGTAAGTTTTGATATGTACTAAGCATATTGAAATGTTTTGATATCCAATCTTTATAGTGATTGAGAATTCCAAAGTTTATAGTGTCCTTGTCGGATGTATTTTTATTAAAATGTATTGACACTTATTTCGAGATGCCTCAATAAGCCTGATGGCTTAAATGTTTACATGACGCAATGTCCTCCAACAACCCTGATAGCTTAAATGTTTGCATACCGCGAGGTCCTTAGATAGCCTAACATCCTTAAATGTTTATGTAAATACGCTTCTCTGAGTACATAGTTACAGTGAATTTGCACAGTCTTGTTTGTCCACCGCCAGTTCAATAGCCATTGTATGTTTCATCCTTCTTCTGCCTTTGCAATGCAATTTCGTAATCGTTGAAGCTACATACATTGTTTACTGGTTTGGTGAGTGCTTCTTCTTCGGTGGCTTGTCGGTTGTTGCTTGTTGTTGTTTCGTTCATGATTCAAGTTGTGCTTCTGCATTTCATTGTTTCAGAGTAAGTTTCGATGCCATAGTTTCATTTTGTATTCCTTGTTTGTTGTTCAGTGTTTGCAGTTTGCAAGTAAGAATGTTTGCTTATTTGTAGTGGCATGCTCCTCGTATGTTTTTGGTTCCTTCTGTGCTTGGTCTGCAATTTTGTAATCGTTGGAGATACATATGTTGTTTACTGGCTCGGTGGTTCTTGTTGGTTCGTTGGTTCATGGGTTGTCGGTTCTGTTTGTTTGGCTCGGGTTTGCGCTTTGGGGCCCTAGGGGTGCAGTTCGGCATGTTCGTTCTTTCTCGTTGGTTTGGTGCTTGTTGTTTTCTTTTGTTTGATTCGTCCTTGTAGGGTTGGGGTCCAGCGGCGGTGGTTGGAGCTTTTCGTTTTTTTTTGTTTTTGTTTTTTTTTTAATTATTGTTTTTTGGGGTGCTTTACGGTGTTCATCCCCTACACCCACGAGTCGACATGCAGTTGTGTTATTTTCCCTGTCTGTCAAGGCCGATATCTATTATTATGTGAGATTTTGTTGGTTCTTCAGTGCTGGCATGAAAGAAAATAGTTGCATGAAAAATTGTTCAAGGATTACATGTGAAATTGCAATATCCGTTGTTTTTTTGTTGGAATAAAGCATATGCATGCTACATTTATAAACCATGTATGGTCAGATGTCTCAATATGACATTACATGTTCTTTCTCCTCTACATAGACTAGTGTGCACACAATACAATTTGTGTTGTGCTTGAGATATGATATGTGCAACAAAAAATCTGTAAGATTATATTTGGATGTCTGGAAGCATGTGTGGGTGGTTTTCCACGAAAAACCGAAAACTTGTATCATGGGCACAGCAGTCTGTGTAGAGGATAAAGAACATGTATTTACATTGGTGGAAGCATATATGGATGAGTTTCCACGGAAAACTAGAAACCGTTTAGCTATGGCCATGCAATTGCGTGATATTGTGTGCCTTGTAATATATTTTGGGTAGGGAAAACAAAAATTACATGTTTACAGCCATGGATGGAGAAGTACAGAGGTTCATGTTTCTGCCTATCTTCTAGACTGTTCATTGAGTCTGTTTTACTGTATGTACATATTACTTGTTCTCCAGTGAATACCAGCTTCCATTGATGTTCATTGTATTTTGTGTGTTCCCACATTCAAACAAACAGAATAGATGGGGAAAACAAGGGAGTCTTCACTGCATCGGTTGAAGAGGATATAGAAAGGTGCATGCTTGTACTATTATTTCATATTGCGTTGTTTTGTGTTTCATTTATGGTATGTATATGTGTTCACCTAGTTTATTATATCTACATGTTGTGTGCCTTCCTACATGGTAAGTTATCTTTGTTACATTCCTTCCTGCATACTAACCTACTTCATGTTCGTTGTGTTTCTGCTGCATTGCTACATTTAAACAAACAGAATAGTTGGATATGACGATGGGCTCTTTCGCGAGTAAATAACCCTCTTTCTCTTTATTTTACATGTCTATTTTCATTATAAGTTATCTTCAATACATGCCTTCCTGCATACTAAGTTAGTTCATGTCCGGTGTGTTTTCGCTACATTGATGCATTTAAACAAACATAATGGTTGGACAGGACGATGGACTCTTTGGCGGGTAAATAGACCTATTTCTTTTTCTTTTAGATGTATGTCTTCATACTAACTTGCCTTCATTTCCATTGCATATTCGGCGTTATTGCCTTGGAAAAAACAGGTTGCTTGGATAGGGAGATGAATTTTTTTTGTGCAACAGCAGAGGGTTTTGTGGTACAATCTTCTAAAAGGTATACCAAGTGTGCTAGTAAATTAAATATACAAATCGGGTGGGGGCATATAATATTAGACTTGAAAATAATGACTTGGCAGTAATGGGCCTTTCTTCCCTCCTTATTTCTACTTTTTTCATTTTCTATTATCCCTTTTGTTTTCTAATTCATCTGCTTAGTGTGCTTTCTGAAAATTCCTTCATCTGTCGGTTGGCGGACTAACGATTTCACATATGTGGTCATGCTTCTACCTTATTCCATAGTTACCCACTTTCTCGATTGTGGGTGCCAGGCTAGCAGGTTGAAGATTGCTCCCCTGCCTTCCGGGAGTCCGCGATATACAAATTGGCCATGGTGCCCCGCGCTCACACCCTGTTTATTGTTAAACATTTCTCTAGTTAAAAAAATTAGATGCATACAATTTTACGGTTATTTAGTCCTTCTGATGGACAGTATACAATGCATATGCTTATTTAGTCATGATGTTCATCTGCACATGCTTGTATCAGAAAACGTTGGACTAGTGACATGGGCATGAGCAGTCAGTCATCCCAGACATCAGCAGACTGACAAGGCCAAAGGTAAAGATGCATACTCTCTACTCTTACTACATTTACTCAACAAATATTCTCGTGTATATATTCATCTATGGCATGGTGGATATGTTGATGTCATCTTCAATACATGGTTTGCATCTCACAAGAAGTATCAACAAGTACAAGCGAGACGTCGAACGTTTTGTATGTTCCGCAGACTAAGAGGTGTGGTTGTGAAACTCTAGCTCCATAGTTCATCAAAGCTATGCGTGTACTTGTAGATTTATGCCAGTGAAAGAAGAATACAAAAAAAAAAAAAAAAAAAAAAATGCACATTACCATTCACTTTAGTTTTCCTGTTCAAAAAATGTCACCAGGTCTAGAGTTGTGACATCCAAAGTACTGTCAATATAGGGCTTGAATAGCCGCCAAAGTGGACAAGTGTTCGTCGGGGACATAATGGTCATCTATAGCACCTACTTGGACAAGGAAAACAAAAGTAGATCCATTATGTGTGCTGACATGAAAGACAAGGAGGCCATGATGACAGTGACACTAACTGTTCCTCCACAACTTGTCCAGAAACATGCAGAAAAGATATTACCCAAAACAGTATATGACCGTGGTGATTGCGATAGAATTATTTCGCTCAACGAAACAAGCATTGTGGAAAAAAATCTTGTTGTTTGTTCAGAATATTGTTCGTCCCAGAATCGAATATCAGCCAGCTTGGACAGAGCACTGATATTTACCCAATCGGAACGATTGGGGCAGTTGTCACACTGGCGAGAAAACTTGGCTCGCAACACATTCTCCATATAAAGGATGGAGATTCGGACAACGACAAGGCAATGGTACTACTTTTCATATCCAGTTTTGTCCTTTACTTTCACATGTGCATGTATCTCGGATAAGTTACACAAATATTGCATTGTTCCATGTTACAGCTACAATTGTTCGATACGTATTCATATTTGTTTTCGTCAATGGAACAACAATTGCATAAAGGGAAGATTCCACTTATGTTGATCCAAAATATAACAAAGAAGAGGGATGTTAGAGAAAGGATCTTTCGGACAACCCAGGCAACGTTTGTAACAGAGTTACGAGCAGATATAGTAGAGGATCTGAAGAAACTAGCTAGCTCTACAATTGTTGTGCGTATACATCCACAAAATCATCCCCACTTTGCTTATAGAAATAGCCTTCAACAAATTTCTGTGACCTGTTTATTTTTTTATTTTTTTTTGAAAGGGGAGGGGGGGTGCAGTTGTGTATTATATTGTTCAATGTATTAATTCATATGCTCGCATTCCTAGGTTGAAGGTGTTTTAGTTTCAGCCAATGTGTACTCAACCCCCTTTGAACCTGTATGTGCAAAATGCAACTCCCCTGCTTCTACCTCCGCTTTGATAAGTGATGATACGATTGATTATCTGCGATGCGGTGAAAAATGTCCATATATATATGGACATTGTGTCAATGTTGTTATCAAAACCATGGGCAACACAACCGTGCATTGTACGGTTAGGCAGCCTCTATTACAAAATGTGCTTCCTAAGTTGGCAGAGTTGTCGTATGAAACGTATCTACAGAAAAAGGAAAGCAGTGTCTACATGCTTCGGGAGCTTCGGATACATAGAAAATTCACCTTAAATGAGGACAATGCAATTTTTCATATTGGTTGAAGAAGGGGAAAATATATATATATATATATATATATATATATATATATATATATATATATATATCAAACTTTGGCAGGAAACAAAAATACCTCATGTGTGTTTGTAATATTTGTTCAACATCCAGATGAATGTTCGTTAGACTTGGCTAGTTGGGATTGCATGCGCATAATATTAGCATGGAAGAAAACCCCATATCTCCCATGGCCCCAGTGATTTTCTACTGGGAACATATACCAGATGCAAGAGAAAATGAATGCGGCGACATCTTTTCTTTGTATATCAAATTGTTTAGTGCAAAGGTCGATGGGTTCTTCTCTATGGAACCTTCTGGGAACTTGCTTGCAGTATGTTTGAAGTTTGGTTGGTTCTTAGTTATGTGCTATATCTGTCAATTTGTATACCGCAGAACTCCAACTATTCTTTGGAGGACATGGAACAATATAATTGAATTTTAGATCCGCCTGATAATTTCTATGGCGATGTGACGCAAATGAAGTATGTGGCTTGTTTTAGCAAAATTCCTTGATCAATGAAGTTGGTCAAATTGTTGTCCTGGAATAATTTGAAATCAATGAATATATAGTGTGCGAAGTGAAATTGTGCTATCATATCAACAAGAGGCCCTTAAAATTCAAATTGGTCGTTGTTTTTGCATTTTTTCTTACTCGATGAACTTGGTAAAATTAATGTCCTGGAATAATTTGAAATCAATGAATGTATATTGTGCAGAGTGCAATTGTGCTATCATATGAACAAGAGGCCTTTAAAATTCAAATTCATCCTTGTTATGCTTCCGGTGATAGAATTTAAAAAAAAAAATCTTTTGCTTCCTTCATTTTTAAAAAAATAAGCGATTTAACATCCTTTAATAATTTAATGTAATTCACTTGTACAATATCAATATTTAATATTAATAATTTAGTATTTGAAAATAATGTTTTTAGATAAAGTTAGATAGGATGACCATCCCTAAACAATTGCAATCTTGAACCCGTCAGTCATCGATTCCTGTTGATTTGTATGTCGCGGAACTCTGAGTGTTGTTTGGAGGACACGGGACAATAAAAGTGCAATGTTGAGCCAAGCAGCGCGCAAGTCTGCCTGTCAATTTGTATATCGTGGAAGTCTGGGTGCTATTTGTAGGAAACGGAACAATAGAGGCTCAATTTTCAGCCCGCCATGCCGAGAACTCGCGATCCAAAAAGTTCCTAAGTATGGAATGAGGGATCTACATATGCTCTATAAAATCTCATGTCCATACTTGTATTGCTCGTTTGTCCGAAAACTTTTATATCACTCGCCCGACCAGATTGCACAAACTTTCTCGTCTAATTAAATTCTGCAATATCAATATTTAATATTAATAATTTAGTATTGAAAATATTTTTTTAGATATGTTAGATAGTTGATAGGGATTCCCATCTGTAAACAATGGAAAACTTGAACCCACCAGCCCTCAAGTCCATCTATCAATCTGTATATCGCGGAACTCCAAGTGTTATTTGTAGGACACAGAACAATGAAAGTGCAATGTTGAGCTATCCATCCCGTAGGTCCGCTTGTCAATTTGTATATTGCGGAATTGTGGGTGGTATTTGTAGAGCGCAGAACAATAGAGGCCCAATTTTCGTCCTGCCAGCAGGAGAGCCCCTGATCCAAAAAAGTGGCTAAATATGGAATTAATACGGAATCGCTACAGGACAATAAAAGTGCAATGTTGAGCCAAGCAACCTACCAGTCCGCCTGTCAATTTGTATATCACGGAAGTCTGGGTGCTATTTGTAGGACACCGAACAATAGAGGCTCAATTTTCATCCCGCCAGGCCGAGAACCCGCGATCCAAAAAGTGCCTAAGTATGGAATGAGGGATCCGCATATGCTCTATAAAATTTCATGTCCATACTTTATAAAAGTACATGTTTATGTATTGCTCGTTTGTCGGAAAACTTTTATATCACTCGCCCGACCAGATTGTACAAACTTTCTCGTCCAATTAAATTTTGCAATATCAATATTTAATATTAATAATTTAGTATTGAAAATAATGTTTTTAGATATGTTAGATAGTTGATAGGGATTGCCATCCGTAAACAATGGCAAAATTGAACCCGCCAACCCTCGAGTCCATCTGTCAATCTGTATATCACGGAACTCTGAGTGCTATTTGGAGGACACGGAACAATGAAAGTGCAATGTTGAGCTAGCCAACCCGCAGGTCCGCTTCTCAATTTATATATCGCGGAATTGTGGGTGCTATTTGTAGAGCGCGGAACAATGGAGGCCAAATTTTCATCCTGCCAGCCTGAGAGCCCCTGATCCAAAAAAGTGGATAAATATGGAATTAATATGGAATCGCTATAGGACAATAAAAGTGCAATGTTGAGCCAAGCAACCCGCAATTCCCCCTGTCAATTTGTATATTGCAGAAGTCTGGGTGCTATTTGTAGGACACGGAACAATATAGGCTCAATTTTCAGCCCGCCAGGCCGAGAACCCGCGGTCCAAAAAGTGCATAAGTATGGAATGAGGGATCCGCATATGCTCTATAAAATCTCGTGTCCATACTTTATAAAAGTACATGTTTACTATGTATTGCTCATTTGTCAAAGAACTTTTATATCACTCGCCCGACCAGATTGTACAAACTTTCTCGTCTAATTAAATTATGCAATATAAATATTTAATATTAATAATTTAGTATTCAAAATAATGTTTTTAGATATGTTAGATAGTTGATAGGGATTATCATCCGTAAACAATGGTAAACTTGAACCCTCCAGCCCTCGATTCCATCTGTCAATCTGTATATCGCAGAACTCTGAATGTTATTTGGAGGACACGGAACAATGAAAGTGCAATGTTGAGGCAGCCAGCCCGCAGGTCCGCTTGTCAATTTGTATATCACGAAAGTCTGGGTGTTATTTGTAGGACACGGAACAATAGAGGCTCAATTTTTAGCCTGCCAGACTGAGAACCCATGATCCAAAAAGTGTCTAAGTATGGAATGAGGGATCCACAAATGCTCTATAAAATCTCATGTCCATACTTTATAAAAGTACAAGTTTACTATGTATTGCTCGTTTGTCGGAGAACTTTTATATCACTCGCCTGACTAGATTGTACAAACTTTCTCATCTAATTAAATTCTCCAATATCAATATTTAATATTAATAATTTAGTATTCAAAATAATTTTTTTAGATATGTTAGATAGTTGATAGGGATTGCCATCCGTAAACAATGGCAAACTTGAACCCGCCAGCCCTTAATTCCATCTGTCAATCTGTATATCGTGGAACTCTGAGTGTTATTTGGAGGACACGGAACAATGAAAGTGTAATGTTGAAGCAGCCAACCCGTAGGTCCACTTGTCAATTTGTATATCGCAGAATTGTGGGTACTATTTGTAGAGCGCGGAACAATAGAGGCCCAATTTTCAGCCCGAGAGCCCCCGATCCAAAAAAGTGCCTGAATATGCAATGGATTTGTAGAGCGCAGAACAACAGTGGCCCAATTTTCAGCCCTCCAGCCCGACTGACCTCTTCCCTGTTTGATATCGTAATAAACGAATATAAATTGGCCCAAGTCCAATTGTGCTATGACATGAATACGAGGCCCTTAAAATTCAAATAGCTGGCAAGTCTGCTTGTCAATTTGTATATCGCAGAAATGTGGGTGCTATTTGTAGGGCATGGAACAACAGAGGGCCAATTTTGAACCCGCCATCCAAATAGTGGCTATGTATGGAATGAGGGATCCGTACATGCTCTATTAAATCTCATGTCCATAGTTTTTAGAAGTACATATTTACTATGTACTACTTGTTTCCTCTTAATCATGTTTAGAAGACACGAAACAATAGAACTGCAATGTTGAGCGACCCAGTCCGCAGCTTCAGCTGCCACTTTGTATATCGTGGGACTCTGGGTGTTATTTGTAGGAAACGTAGCAATAGAGGCCCAGCTTTGAGCCTGCCAAACCGAGAACCCGCAATTGAAAAAGTGGCCAAGTATGAAATGTGGGATCCATACAATCTTTATAAGAACCTCATGTCCATACCTTGTAAGAGTTCATACTTAGTATGTATTACTCGTTTTTCGAAAAACTTCTACCTGCGAAAGTTGGCGGATTCACGACTTGCGATTTCAATTACTTTTAGATCACCAGCCCGATCGACCACTTCTTTGTTTGATATTGTAAGAAACGAATGTAAACTGGCCCAAGTCCAATTGTGCTATTACATCAACACGAGGCCCTTAAAATTGAAATAGTTTGCAAATCCGCTTGTCAATTTGTACATCGCAGAACTATGGGTGTTATTTGTAGGGCACGGAACAACAAAGCCCCAATTTTGAGCCTGCCAGCCCATGAGTCCATTGGTAGTGTTAGATAGTTCATAGGGATCACCATCCGTAAACACTTGCAAGGTTGGGCCCGTAAGCCCTGGAGTCCATCTATGAATTTGTATATGGCGGAACTCCGAGTGTTGTTTGAACAACAGGGAAAAATAGAAATGCAATGTTGAGCGAGCCAACCTGCAAGACCGCTTGTCAATTTGTATATCATGGAACTCTTGGGTGCTATTTGTAGCTAACGGAACAATAGAGGCCCAGTTTTGAGCCCGCCAGCCCGAGTACCCGCGATCGAAAGATTGGCTTAAGTATGGAATGCGGGAGCAGTATATGCTCTATAAAATCTCATGTTCGTACTTTATAAAAATAGATTTTATGTATCGCTCGTTTTTTTTGAAAAAATTCTTGGTAAGGAAGTTCATGGATTCACGTATTCAGATTTCACTTACTTTTATATCACCAGCCCAACCGACCGATCGCTTCCCTGTTTCATATTGTACAGACCTCTTTGTCTAATTAAATTGTAAAATGTCAATATTTAATATTAATAATTTAGTATTTGAAAGAATGTCTTTAGATAATGTCCGCTAGCCAATTTGCATATCGTAGAATTCTGAATGTTATTTGTAGGTCAGGGAACAATGGATGCCCAATTTAGAGCCCATCAGTCCGAGAACCCACAATCCAAAAAGTGGCTAAGTACATATTTAGTGTGTATTACTCGTTTTTCTGAAAATTTCTAGTTTCTCTTTTATCTGCTTTTCTTTTTTGAAACGCGGGTTCCTGCATAGGCGGCTTTAACATTGTGTTTCCATTGTTCTGTCGCCTGCGACTAGCACCCGGACTTCCATGATTTACAAATTTTCAAACAACCCCCCTTAATCTCGTATACTTTCGCTTTATGTTTGCTTGATCCTTTTTCCCAATGTCTCATGCTTTTATATATAGAACCCCAGGTTCAGCAATATACAAATTTCCCTCTCGCCATTGCGCTTCCGCTATTCCCCTACGCACAAACAACATCCAAAATTCTGCGACATACAAATTGACGGCCGATATCTTTCACTGAGATGCAATATGACCATCGGCCCTTCACGTCTCCTGGGTATATCTTCCCGCTTTCCATACTTAGGTATTTCTTGGAATCTGTTTCCTGGGTTGGTCGGTGCTTTTCCGCAATTCGCCATCACCGTTTCCTCCGTACTTATTTCCATATATGCAATAATTAATCTTTAATGCTAGTAGTTCATCCTGCAGGAACCGTTAAGATTGTCATTAATGTCTGGAAGTCCGGATAAGATTTGTCATTACTACGAATGAAACTAAGATGTGTGCATGAGTATGTTATCATTTCCAAGTATTCATTTCAAACACGATGCAATCTATTTTTTGTGCGCCAGCGGGTTGGTTCTTTTAAGAAATTTCTAATTCTTAATCTCTCTTTGTCGTCACCGTGACCTTCACACTTTTTTCTAATTGTGCAATTAGTGAGTTGTGATGGTGACAGCTCATTCTGCATGAACCTTGGAGATTGTCATTGATCAGCGAAAGGCTCGAGGAGATATTCCATTGATACACATTAAACCATAATTTACGGAGGGTTATATTATCCCTCCCCGATTTTCATTTCAAACATCATCTTGAGCAAACAGAAAATTAATAACTTGTGGCAGCAGCTCTGTCCAGACACAGTAAACACATTGGAGCATAATGGCCAGAGGTTCCACTATTCCAGGGCATATTCTTACTACTCATCTCCCTCCGCTCATGAGAAAAAAAGGAGATGGTCCCTTGGTACACCGAGAGATATATTTCAAGCCAAAGATTTCCAAGGCAACCCTGCCTGCTCAGAGAACCTATCTAGTTGCATTCATGGCTGGCGCAGAAGTTGATGTCATAAATTCTGAGCTGGAAGAAGATGATCTAATGGGTGATGATACGGCAATGGATGATGGCAATGCAGAGAATCTTCCCACTCCTACGCCCAAATTGAAATTAACCATAACGGACGGAACTTCCCAGCACAGTGATGGTGGTCCTGACAACACCAAAAGGAGTTTCAGAAAAGAAACCGACGGTAAATGCAATAGCCACTTTGCAATGTGAAATTAGGAATTCCAGAGTTCCAAATTAGTGTGTTCTGGGTGGAAGAGTTTCACTATAAAGCAATTATATGTTCATGCTCCCAAAGATGTATTTCAAGCCAAAAAATCATTGATTAACATCTTCGAGAATCAGGTCCAAAACTCTCACTGCAAAAAGGCATTTTTCTACTAATCATCTCCTTCCGCCCAGAATGGACTAATTTGGGCCTCTGGAATTGTACATGCAACCTGTGTTCCTGAATTTTTTTCGACTATGCAGAGGCGGTTTTAGCTAAGGGCTATTCCATTTGCCCTGCAACATTTTTCGTCTTCTTCCTCACAGGAAGCTTGTGAAAACTATCAATTTCAGCACAGGATGATTCATCGAGGAGAAAACTGCGAGGATCTTGCATACTGTGGATCCCGTGCCTATGTTTGTCACAGATACGTTCAATGTTTTGGCCCGAAGAATTGTGTCCAATTTTTAAGGATAGATGTATAATACTCAGTGTTTTTCTTATTTTTTTAAATGTATTTGCTATTAAAAAATATTTGCCTTCGACTCTTCGTTGTTGCTTCTTTTCTGGATTTAATGCATGTTCTTATTGGCATGGTTCGGTGCTCTCGTACTTCTTCGATATTGTGTTTACTTAGGTTATTTTTCCTAATATGGAACATCTAACAATTATATGACAATGTATTGTGTCAATCCACCAGCCTTTTATGCAAACAAAAAATGGATTACACAGTTTCAAACCAACGTTGAATTCTATTCGTAACGCAGATAGAACATAGCAATACCAATGTACAATCTTGCAGCAAAATTGTTATTCTTGTTTCTAGACATGCAATTATTAAGTTTTAATGCTAACAAGCCATAATGCAAGAAGTTTAATACTTGAGTTAATATGTTGCAGTCATGGAAGAATATATCAATAACACAGTTACACCCACACACTCCAATAAAATCTAATCTTCAACAAAGCATTTGCTGGAAATTAGTAGAAAATGAAGTTTAGTAGTTAAGTTAATATGTTAGTCATGGAATAATGTATCAAGAACATACTTACACGCACACGTTGCAATAAAATCTAATCTTCAACAATGCATTTGTTGACAATTAGTAGAAAATGATGGTTTTGCAAAAATGGGGCTTCTTTGAAACCAATTCGCGCTTACGAAAATTGCCTCCCGCCTTTCTATTTTCCCACTCTTTTATTCCCTGTAGTTTCTCTTCCTAGTTACTTAATCGTTTTTTTCCCGAAAATGCCTTGTTGCGCGGCTTGGCGGATTCACGCATTTCCAAAGACCGCTTCCCCTTTCTTTAAATTGATCCTCTATTGTTTTGTGTCCTACAACTAGCACCCAGAGTTCCGCGATATACAAATTGACAGGCGGACTTGTGCGTTGACTGGGTCAACATTGCACTTCTAAACTCGCGGATCATATTCGTGGTCGTTGTTTTTTGTTCCCGCCAGCTTCGCAATTCTTTCCAAGTATATATCTTGCCACGAAAATGGCATATCTATTACAGATGTGAATATATTGGTCCTTGTTTTTCCGTCTTCTATACTTGGCCAAATATATGTTTCTCTTTTCCCTGAACTTTACCTTTTTCGTCACTTATTTATTCTTTCGAAAATGTATGGTTGAGCGCGTGGGTGGTCTTGCGGGTTCACACTTGCACTCGTGCTCTTTTATCGTGACACCGACTGAACTCTTCCTCATTCCATACCCAGAAACTTCTTCGATCACGAATTCCCAGTAGGCGGGCTCTAGATTGGACTTATGTTGTTCCATGTCCTGCGAACAATACCATCACTTTTGTGATATACAAATTTGCAACTGGCCTTAGATCATACCCTCTTCCATATTACAGTCCACCTATCATGCCCTCTTCCATGGTATACATTTTTCACTGAAAACTTTCGAGAAATACATATTAACCGTTGAGTCCTCGCATATTTTGTGGAACTATTGTCACGCCATTTTGAAGCATGTATGTCCGCTTTCCATACTTCGCCATTTCTTCAAATTTCTTTGGCGGATCATCGGTTTGGCGGGTTGAAGAAATATTCAGTTCCTAGTCATTGTTTTCTGTGCTCGCACCCCTTTGCAATTAGCAGTTGTCAATTATATATAAGATCTTATTTCTAGGCATGCAATTAGCAATTTCCCTATTCCATACTTAGCCACTTTGTCGGAATTCCGCAAATATACAAACCGGTCGTTGAACTGCCCCATCATGATCTCTTCAATTTTACACATTTTGCACTCAAAAATTTCGATACATGAAATTTAACCGTGCAACACTCGGTTGTCCTGAGTATCCCCGTAACCCTTTTTTGAATACTGTCTGACCGCTTTTCAGAGCTTTCCATTCTTTCCTTGTTCTCTTTTATCTCTGTCACCTTCTCCCTTGTCTATAATAAAAGAAAAGAAAAAAGTTATATATATATATATACATATCTTGTTTCTAAATATGGAATTACTGGCATTTAATTCTAACAGATCATCATGCAGGAACCATATAAATTGTCATTGATGGGCGAAAGGCTCGAGGAGATCTCCTATTGATGCACATTAAACCAAAATTTGAAAGGGGATTATATTATCCCTTCTGAGTGTTGATTTCAAAATCGTGAAATCTCGTTCGCAAGTCGTGGCCTTCGCACGTTCACGAAACCTCCAATCATTAATTTCTCTTCGACATACCCGCCACCTTCGCATTTCTAAATATGCAATAAATAAGCTTTATTGCTAACAGTTCATCATGCACCACCCATACAGATTGTCATTAATCAGCGAAAGGCTCGAGGAGCTTTCCCATTCATAAGTATTTAACCAAGATTTAGTGGAGAGTTACATTATCGACTCTAACTGTTCATTTAAACCATCATCTGTAGCAAACCAACGTTCTCATAAACCTATGGCATTAGCTCGACAACAATTATGTGGAGATATAGTGAACATCTTCGAGCGCGAGGACCAAAAATTCCAGTGATCCAGGGCATATTCTTATTACTCAACCTCTGTCGCAGAGAACCAAGTAATTTGGACCTCTAGGATTGCTCATGCAAGTTGTGTCCCTGAGGTTTTTTACTATATGGACCTAGTCTCTTGGTGCACCGATAAATTTATTTCAGAGAAAAGAATTATTCCACTGTGGGACCGCACTTCTATTTCTTTTTCACCTCGAGTCTTCCACCAGATGCTAAAATTGTCGGAGCCAACATTGACGTTCAGAGGAGAAGATTGCAAACAGTTCCTAGCAAAGCATAATAACTGGTTGGACCTCTTGCCCCATTTTTTGGAAAACCCACTTCTAGTTCCTAAAGATATTACAAGCATGCAGGTTAGTTCATTTAGAAATCCATTTCGTGAAATTGCTTGGTTGTTTACAAGAATAACGAGACATGAGTCCACGGCAGTTGTTTCCCGAATGGCTCTTTATATTTAGTATTTCATAGTCAACGAACAAGCCATTTTTTATTGGGGTAGGTTAATTTCCCATGAAATTTGTTCCCAATTGTCAAGCTTCAAAAGGGAAAAGAAATTGTATATGTCGTCCTATTTAGTTTTTGCAATAGCGCATTCCTGTCGGTTTCCACAACTGTCTCTATCCAAGAATGTCAACTGTGAATTCCACCCAGTAACGTTCTGGTACCAGGCCTTGTGGAAGCACAATGCGTCCCACTATATTTATGAGGTTTTTAATGGATTCCTGTATATTTTCAAAGTTTTGTTGTTAGGAGAGGATATTCCCTGCATATCTGAATAGGCAACTAGTTTTTTGGACAAGAAGGGGACACTCGAACATTTGGATAATTACATTGTCATAAGAATTTTTGGCTCCATGGAACAGCCTGCTCTCCTTCCATGTCACATTATGGACAAAATGTTTGTTTCAGAAGTAGCATGTTAATACAGCTATTGGTTCCATCTGTTCCAACAGAAGAAAAAAAAACAGTTCATTCCTCTGCCTTGGAAAGTAAGGGAGTTCGTGTTGAAAAACGTCAACAAAATTGATGATTTCACAGCACATTCTAGCATCTCCAACCTGAGATATGCTGAAATCATAAGAGGGTTTGACCCGTATAATATTTTTCGACAACATTTACAAACACTTGGCCTCGACGATTGTTTTTTAAAAAAACACCTGCCCAAAAACAGAGACAGTGGTGACAACGGTCATGCCTCTGATGTCGATGACGTAGACACAGTGCAAAGTTGTACTAAATTGTACACTCAACAAGGGAAAGGCCCCGGTGACAAGAGTGTTCAATCGGAAAATACGACTCTTAAAAGTACGACATCTTGAAGCATCGCTCCAACGGCCCACCACAGCAACAAAGAAACTCAAAGTTCTTTAAACGGAGGAGGATATAACGACCCTCCTCACTTTAAAATTGATAGTTCTCACAAGCTTCTAATAGAGAAGAAGAGAAAAAAAAATGTGGGGTAGGCAGAAGAGCCAAAAATTTAGAGTGAGAACATGGAACTTGACACTGATCTAGATAGCATGATTTGCTTCCTTGATCAACCCAGAGATGTCATCCAATGGACATATCCGTTACCGAAAATTTTGACGAAGATGAATCCTTCGTGTTCCAAAGCGCTTTTTTTTATAGCCAGTGCAAAAAATTGATAATTGAGAAAAAAAGATGTTAAAATAAGAAAGGAAAATCTCGTTCAGAGGTTGACCTTGCCAACATGTGGTAGTCCAAAATCTGTCAACTTCACACTGCGAGCGGAGAAGCACTTCATGATTCCATTGGAGGCATCAAGATCAAGAATGTCAGACTGAAGGACTGGGTCAAGGAATTGGAAGACGCTTTCATTCCTATGCCATTGCTTGTCAATCCTTTGGCAATAGCCATGCATGGCACCCCTGCAACCAACGTAAAAGCATCCTCCACCCTGCTCACATCCTGTAAAGGATATGTGGAGAATAATATCAAAAAAAGAATGGAACTGGTTACCGAGGCGTGGAAAAGATCACAAACCGTCACTTCCCTTGGAACCAGGGCACATAGTTTGCTCGAGCATTTGCAGGCCGAGTTAAAAGATGAAGAAAAATTATTTTTAAAAACAATCATTCCTTTTGGCAAGATTGTCAACAATATGACAGAAACAAAAGGAAGAGAAGAAGATCTTCCATCCAAATATCGGATTGGTCAATTGAATGCATGTTGGAAAGAAAAAGTGAAGAACATGCATCTCATTGTTCAGTCATGTGAACAAGTCATATCAAATAAACATAAATTATTCAGAAGGTTGTCAAATATAGACTTAGCCGGGAAAACCAACGACTTCCAAGACCCCGACTTAATCGCAAACTCCTTGCCCTTAACCAGGCAAGAGTTCGATAAACAAGTTGTTATGTTTAAGGCATTGTCTCTGGAAAAGTTTTACAGCATCCTTCAATTTGATCAAGCTCGCGTCCACGACTGGCTAGTAAAATATGCAGTACAGAATGAGGAAATTCATCAGGCTCTCTGTAATCTTTCTATCGACTTCCGGGAATTAGAAAACAATATTTTCAACATAAAAATCTGGAATGAGATCAGCGTCGCCCCAATGAGAAGCTACATTGAAGAATGGCTCGAAAGGCAATTGAAACAGGCCACCGACGAAAGGCAACAGGCAGTTTCCAGCATTCCAGTAGTCATCGAGGACATCCTTGAAACTGCAGTTGTCGGCGACATCAATGAAACGGAAGCCGCAAGCAAATATCCAAAGGGCTCATATGTACCCTCACTGTAAGTCTACTGATCGCATCCTGTTTTGTTTATCAACCCAGTTATTCCAGTTTCTTAAATACAGATGTATACAAACACTTATACCTTTCCATTTTTTTTTGCAGGTATCGCACTCTATCTTCTTTCCACAATCCTGTTTTTTGTACATATTTCTCTAATGGTCCGCGGGATCCCAATCCCAGTCTACATGAAAAACGCATTGAAATTCCAGTTTATATGTAACAGACTTTAATTTTTTTGTATATTTCAAAATTTCCAGTAGTATGTAACAAACTTTTATTTTTTGACATATTTCAAATAAAAATGTTTTTTTATCTCCTTTTAAATTTATGTTTTCATACATTCTTATCTTTCACCAGTCGGTATGACAAATGCATTTAATTTTTTATATGTTACAGACTTTTATTTTTTTATATATTTCAAAATAAATGGTGCTCTACATTGCAAGCGTCATTTACTTATACCCCATGTTCACAAATGCATTTAAATTTTTATATTTCTTATCTCCTTTTAATTCTATGTCTTCATATATTTTTATCTTTCACCAGTCCATATGGAAAATGCATTTAAATTTCCAAATTTATTCTTCCACTGTCAACAAATTTGTTGTTTGTTATATACTTTCAAAAAATATATGTTTGCTATATACTTTCAAAAAACAGATGGTGCTATGCCTGCCAAGCGTCATTTACTTTTGCCCCATGTTATGTGATATACACGTGGCACATAACATTTCCGTGATATACATTTTGCATCGAACACTTCGTTTCATTTAGAATTCGACCCCATTTTCCACAATTTGCTTTCTAACCTCATTGGCAGGGACTACACTGCCACGCAACCTTGTTTTTATAATTCTTTAAAAATGATCTTTAATTCTTAAGAATGCAAATCTATTTGAAATAATAAAATAAAAACAATTTGATCATACAAGTTGAAAGTATATGACTTATCAATAAGAAACTACTTATCAATAATGATTTAATGATTTCTTATGAATAAAATCTATAGAAAATTATTTTACACTTAAAATTCATTCCATTCAACGTGTTCATGTTCTCAAAAATTCTTAATTGATTTTTTGAAACAATGTATCTTTCTAATGGGTATTACAAAGATTCATCTCTTAATCATTAATTATTTTCTCTTAATTATTAATTATTTTCATAAAGACTCATTCATAATCTTGAACAATTACTAATCTATTTAGTGTAGTGTTGGAATAGGCATCACAATTATTATATAAGTTAAAATGCAAATTCATATATTTCACAATTTAGTGTGTTGTTATTTAAAAAGGTTCATTGCCTTAAAATTATTTTTTATTCATGGTCTCACTGTGGGTCAAATTTTGTAAAGCAATTAAATGACATATTTGAATGTAGTAGATGGATAAACATATTATTAGGGTCATTAATCATCAAGGAGTTCGACAAAATCGAATTTCGACCCCTAAGTATGAAAAGTGGTTTTTGTCCATGAAACTCGCCTTGGGTGAAATTGTGCATATTGATCAAATGAAGAATTCAGATGCAACAAATGACTTAGATATGATTTTTAAAACCATTAATCATATTGGAGCTAATACAATCCAATTCAAGGCTGCAAAAGTATGAAAACATAGTGGGACCCACTTAAGGCAAAACTATGTATACAAGAAGAAAGACCTAGCTAAAAGCAAGGATTAGCTCATATATGTTTTTTAAAGTCACTAAACGTCATGGATCTAATAAAATTCAATTTTAACCTCCAAAAGTGCAAAAACACAGTTATTAAAATATATCGTCAAAATGTTGAGTTTCTCGTTCTATTTTAAAAATATGTCAAGAAGGCATATAAAACTATTGTGCATCCAGTCATTGGAAAGTACTCTATGTCTACTATGTGTCGCTTTTGATGGTGTGCAATTCGAACTATGTATGCATGAAATAGGGTATTGTGAAATTGAGAAACCAAGGAGGTACATGTTTTGATGCTTTTTGGCATGTTTTCTATGTAAAATTCAATTGGACAGTTCTCTCTTTCTCTGGCCCACCAATCAAGAAATTGTTTGAGAAGATTGTTGATATGGTCACAGGATACATATAGCACAGTTTGTTTAGTCCATGCATACCACACAAACAACAAAAAATTTATGAACATGGGCCATGTTCAAATGATCGAAAAACAAGTTTTGGTGCCTAAAACCCAAAACTAAGATAGGATTTTTTCAGTTTGTGCACGAGGATTGTTTGTCTTAGTTTCCAGGAGTTGAATGCACCACAGTGAGAAAAAATTACAAATGTAGTTTGCACATAGAGGCTTTGCCTACGAAATTGCACTGCAAAATTCTCTTAATCCATTCCATTATTCATGAAATCCTTGGGGGGAGTTTAAGTATATGTGGGACTAACCTATATTTGAATTTTCATGGCATGAAATCAAGCACAATTTTCGTTATGATTAAATGAATTTTGCAGCCAAGTCTTTTCTCCTCCACAAGTTCAAGTTGCACAATGCATTGTTTTGTGTGTTTTCAAGCTCTATCAACATAGTCTCGACGAGAGGAACACCACAGTGTGATGAGTGTCAGTTTCTAAATGTCCAATTGTGGGTAATTTCACTCATTTTCACTAGAGGAAGGGTGTAGAAGAGAAACACAAAGGCCATAACCCACAAGGCCCCACGGTGTTTGCAAGAGTAGGGGTTGCCTTGTCTTTTACACCCCTTGAACGACCCTCATTCCATCGACATTTCCAATCAACGGCCCACATGGGGTCTTGAAATGGAAGGGGAATCAAAATAATCCTATTCTAGGCCTCCTCCTTTTCCCATATCCTCTCAATAAGACGGTTTTAGAGGCATTGGCAAGGTCTGGGACCCCTTTCTAAGTTTTGGTGAGAATTTTTGAAATGGAGGGGGAATCAAAATAATCATAGTAGGCCTCCTCCTTTGCCCATATCCTCTCAATAAGATGGTTTCAAAGGAATTGGCAGGGTCTCGCATCCCTTTCTAAGTTTTGGTGGGCACATTCATAATGTGGACGTGCATGGGATAAGTTAAACCTCCTAAAACCCATGTGCATTCACAAGGTGGATGGGATGTAACTGAACCAAAATCATAAGGTTATAAAGTTTGTAGTGAACCAAAGGAAGATGCACCAAACAAATGGTGCTTGATCCTCCTCTTGGGGTATTAAGATGTTTTGTTTTATATATATTCCAAAACAATGCAAAGCCACCTGGATGAAGAGTGGAGATGAGAACACAAAATTCTTCCAACCATATGCAAAAGGCAGAAGGTGCATAAACTCAATCTGGAAGTTAAAGGATCAAGATGGAAAAAAGGAACATACCTTTGAAGGAATGGCGAAAATTTGAAAAAAGTTCTTCCATGATCTCTACAAAGCAGAAAACAAGGCCACTATTGAAGAAGTGATTCGAATGGTACAGTACTTTCTGAGATTTACTAGTGAGGAAGATAATAGAATGTTTATGGAAAAGGTAACACTAGAAGAACTTAAGGTTGTATTGAACAGTTTTCAAAAGGACAAAAGCCCAGGACCAGATGGATAGACAATTGAGTTCTTCATGGGCTTCTTTGATTCTATTGGACAAGATATACTAAGCCTAGTTGAAGAGACAAGGCTTACTGGACAAATGCCTTTAAGTTTAAACTCAACTTTTATTGCTCTTATTCCAAAGAAGGACAACTCGGACACCCTGGAGGACTTCAGACCTATCTCCCTATGAAATTGCATCTACAAGATCATCTCCAAAGTCATAGCCAGAAGACTTAAGACTGTACTTTCTGACAAAATCTCCTTGGAAAAATTTGGATTCCTAGAGGGCAGGAAGATACACGAAGCAATTGGAGTGGCACAGGAATCCCTACACAACATAAAGACCAGGAAGCTAAAGAGTGTGGTTCTTAAAATCGATCTTTCCAAATCCTATGACAGGGTAAGTTGGCTCTATTTACGATTTCTTTTAACACATTTAGGCTTTACAGTTCCATTTATCATATGGATCATGTGTTGTATTACAACTATAACTTTCTCAGTCCTCATAAATGGGTCAGCCATAGAATTTTTTAGATCTGAAAGAGGCTTAAGACAAGGCTGTCCACTTTCCCCTCTTATGTTTCTTCTTGTTGCTGAAGGATTAAGCAGGGCTTTAGCAGCAGAAAAATGATCTGGGTCTTTTCCAGGCATCAATATTTCCAATACTCTTCATGTAACCCACCTTCTCTTTGTAGACGACATCCTTGTCTTCTCTGCAGGAACTAGAGGGAAAGCTGACAATCTAAATAACACATTGAAACTCTTCTCCAAAGCTACGGGAATGATAATAAACGAAGGAAAGTCTACTCTCACCGCCTTTTGTCTCTCAGAAATGGAAAAAAGTCGATACAAACTTCACTTCCCTTTTGAAGAGAAAACGATTGATGAAGGACTCAAGTACTTAGGATTCACTTTGAAACCAAATGATTACAGAAAGGAGGATTGGTCTTGGATACTGAAGAAATTAGAAAAAAGGTTATGTTCATGGAGCCACAAATGGCTTTCCAGAGCTGGCAGATTGGTACTAGTAAAATCAGTTTTGGAAGCCATCCCAGTCTTTTGGATGTCTTTGTCTTGGATCCCAAAAGGAACTTTGGAGGCAGCTAGAAAACTCTCTTTCAGATTTATGTGGAGTGGAAAGAAAGATACAAATGTGACTCCTTGGGTAAGACGGAAAAGGATTGCAGTCCCAAAATCTTTAGGCGGTTGGGGCCTAAAAAATATACATGTTTTCTCCAAAGCCTTAGCTGCTAAAGGGGGTTGGCGCCTTCTTTCTACAAATAGTCTCTGGACAAAGGTTGTCATCAAAAAATACATTGAACCAGACACCCTGGAGTCTTGTATCAGAAGAACTCAGAAAACTCTCAGAGGTGCCTCAACGATTTGGAAGGCAGTGATAAAATCTTTCCCTGTAATAGAAGGTGGTCTTGCTTGGAAGGTAAGAAATGGACTCCGAGTAAGGCTAGGGTCTGATCCTTGGACAGGAAGCGAAGGAAAACACTTACTCTCAGATCAGCTACTATCCACTTTAAAGAAAAAAGGATTGAACTCCTTAAACTCACTTGTTGACCAACCCTCCACTACCCTTTGGGTTCAAGGGTGGAAAACTGCCTCTACTCTTAATTTAAACACCGATGATTCAGCAGAATAGGAGAATTGTCGAAATGCCCTTTTTCGTTCACAAATCAAGATAAGAGAACAAGAAGACGAACTAGTTTGGGACAAAAATGAGTCTCGTATCTACACTCCAAAGGAAGGTTATTCACAGCTAATGCAAGAACTCTCATAAGCTGAACCAGTCTGGTGGTGGAAAAAGATTTGGAAGATCAATGGTCCTACTAAGGAAAAACTCTTCTGGTGGTGTGTGCTTTCAAATAAAGCTCCAACCTGGGATATTTTACAAAAATGAAATTTAGCCGGACCAAGCAGATGCCCACTGTGCAAGACAGAGAGAGAAATGGCACAACATCTCTTTCTTGAATGCACTTATCTAAAATTGTTCTGGGTAGGAGTTTCATGCACTTTGAAATTCCCTTTTCAGTGGGAAGGCCACACCTTGGAACAAGCCTGGAAGAACTGGTGGTAAAACTCCTCTTACAAAACTTACAGATTACTCCCTTTACTGATCACTTGGGGAGTATGGCTAGCAAGAAATGAAGCCATCTTCAAAGAGGCAACTATTTCTCATGATAAAACCTCACTAAACAGTCTGTCAATTTTCTCTTCCTTTCCCTCAAAAGAAAGAACAAAGAACAGAGTAATAAAAGAAGTATACATAGAAAAATCCACACCTTGGGGATTTTTTTACGGAGCTTCCAAACATTACACATGTGGAGGAGGAGGCTTACTATACTTCTCAGACACACACTACTTCACTTTATCTTCTAGATTGGGAAATGGAACTAATAATTATGCGGAATTAATGAGCCTCAAACTTCTCATGGTTTTTTCCCTTGAAAAAGACTGCAAAAAGTTATCAGTTTTTTTAGACTCAAAAAATGCAATAAACTGGATAAATGGAACTCAAAGATGCAATAATATCAGACTTGCCAATATTGTGGAAGACATAAAATCACTGCAGAAAATTTTTGACTTCTTTTCCTGTCAACATGTCTACAAGGAAAGGAATAAAGAAGTGGACAGGGCCTCGAAAAAGGGCACATACATGGAGATGGGCCACTGGAAGATCACAAAGTCCATAAACGAACAAACACAGGAACAACAGAGAACTTTTTTGTAAATGAATGGAATTCTACAATATTTTGGATACAAAATCTATGAACGATACTATGCAAACTGAGGATTGTACTCAGTACACTGTAGCATTACCGATTTTTTGGGAATGACTATGTAAAATCCCACGGGATGAAGAAGAAAGAACCACCCGATATGAAGTATGTATACATACTATATCACAAGAATACACCAGAAGGTGTATCTACAAAATGTAATTTTGATTATCATAATGAAAATTTTGATTATCATAATGAAAATGTAATTAATTAAAAAGTGTAATGAAGTTCTATAAAAAAAAAAAACCAACGAAGGTGTTGAGTTATATTCCTACCCACTACAAAGTGTTGCTACAACCATGTTTTTAAAGTCAAACGAATACCAAATAAGCACTAAACTAACTCCATTTTCCACCATTTTGACTCTTTTCACTTGGAGATGTTGTTTGGCTTGGAATATGTCAATTTTTTAGCTAAATTGGTAACTAATGAATCAAATATTGTGATGTGTTGTAAAGAAAGCCACTATAGCTAAAAACGATAAAAATACAATAGTTTCGAATTAGTGCTAAATTTGGCCATGGATTTGGTAAGGATTAAGAAGCCTCTATTCTAACTGAAAGTGATGAAAGCACGAAGGAAACACTCTCATTGGTGGAGGAAGAAAATATTCTAACCTAATTTTGGGGCTGATATTTTTCTCCTAGCAGTCTATAATAGAGGTATTTCTTTCATTTACAAGGTCAAAATGTTCAAATCAACAGCAAATGGGGCAAAATAGAGCAACGATGCCATTAGAAATTGAAGATCTGCTTAGAACATCACAATTTTTATGTAGAAGTAAGTGATTATTCTTCTTCTTCTCCTTATTTTATTTCTTTCTCTCTCTTTGTAAGCATTATCTGAGTAATAGAATGTCAAAGGGAGGCAATTAGACCCAATACTGAGATTTT
>ML777978.1:915192-948449 GCA_009831015.1 Picea engelmannii
AGGCCGAGGTGATGACACTATATATGGGATTGAACATTATCAATTTTGTTCAGTACAATGAAGTAGTAGTAATCGACGACTTAGAACTAATCATAAAAGGAGTAAGAAAGCAATCCAATTATGGCTAGTACAATCTTGTTGGATATTTTCAAAGAATAACCAGGGAGGAGAAGCATTTCAAGGAAGTGAGGCACTATCACATTCTAAGGAATATGAATCAAAGGGAAAACCTCCTGGCCAAGGAAGCTTGTGGCCTAGGTCAAGGTACTTTAAAAGAAAATCAGGTTTATAGTCATTGTTTTTTGCCTTAGTTTTCATGTTGCAAAAATAAAAAAATTTGGGGGATATTCCCCCTCCAACTTATGTTTTTATGATTTTTTTTCAAACATAACATCACAAACATGCGTCATCTCTCCATGATATCTACCATGGCTTGTTGCTTTCTTAGAGCATGAGTGGATTTATGTATCATCCTCTCTTCTTATAATTGATGCATGTGGGATATTTCTTCCTTGCTTTCAAATCTCGATTCCCATGGCATTTGGGGTCATATCCCTTGGTTCAAGTGATGTAAATAATAGTGGACAGTGCCTCTCAGGTGGCCGACAAGTCAATTCATGTAGGCTTAGGCAAATTTCAGAGTGGCTTTCTCAGTCCTTGAGGAAACACAAGAGTTTGCTTTGGTTTGGGGTCCTCTTTCATCCCCTTTGATCTCTTATATGTTATACACATCATCTCGTCTCTTCTCTAATTTTCTTAGGGATGCACTTGTACATATACTAACAATAGACACGATGTGGTGAGGACATAAGACATCCTGCCATTGTAATGGATGTGAAATTCAATAGGTGAAAAGGAAGACGAGGTTGCAAGAATTAGCTCTGATGTTTCACAGGAGCACTGTGGCTCGATTGGATGTGAGGAGATGAGAACATGAAGAGAAACAAGACAAAGAAACAATGTTAATTATGGAGGTAGTCAACAATTACGAAAGTGAAATTATAGATTTCAAATAGGAGGATCAAATCCTTAGGTAAAATGTAGCCTCCCTAATGACTTTTAAAGAAAGATTTCAAAATCAGACAACCGGTTCAGTTGGGCCAGTTGTAGAATAGGGTGACAATATAATGCAACAAAACATCTATGGGGAAATCATGGGCATTGGAGGTTAGAACCAAGTGGACAACATTCTTAAACTTTCACAGACCAGGTTTGTTTATGTTCTTGAAAGTATCTCTATTGCTAGGAATTTATGTAAGAATATATACCAACAAATGTTTTAGAAAAACTACAGAAGTAACAAGTTTATTTTTTGAAACAAGAGATGAACATTTGTATCAAAATAGACTACTCCAACTATTTCTTTTAAGCTCTGACATACTTGACTGTTGTTCAACTTAGCTGCAAGATTTTGTTAATATAAATCTATCTGTTTCTGTTAAAAAAAATTCACTATTCCAAAAACTTCTAATTTTTTTTTTACAAAGATCCCAAATAACAATTGACAATGCCACCAATGTATCCAAAATAATACCCTATATAGTCCACATAGTGTATATTTATTTCTATCCTCCGTAAGTATAAGCTTCTAAGCTATACAAAAATTAAGCATTTAAGTACCTCTATATAAAGAAAGTATAATAAAACAGAACAATCTCACTTTGTCAGTTGAGACTTAGAAGTATGACCATTTATAAATTCCTTCAACATTAAGAAATTTGGCTCCAAATGTAGTCCCTCCTTGGATAATGAATCTGCCAAAGTGTTAAGCTCCATGTAGACATCAGTGAGTGAAATTTTTGAAAAATGATGAGAGTTCTACTTTAATTGTTCAACTAAAGCCTGCAATTAAGTACAATGAATAACTTGTTCATTTTTCATCTATTAATGCCCATCATGGAATCTCCATAGACATGGATATGGGATATTCCTTTAGATAGAGTGGCATCATAAGCGATCAAAGAGTCAAAAAATCAACATAGTTGTTTGTGCCACTACCAAGATTAGATTTAAAATCTATGTAATCACTATCACTTATATATAAAGCTCCTTCAATAGTACTATTGTTTTATAGGCCTTGTCAAGCCCCATCAAAGAATCCCTAAGAGTTAGAATTGTCAATCATGATTTCCCCTATCTATCTTGTCGGTGGGGTTTCAAGTTTTGATCTACAAAATTGAAAAATGGCGTAAATTTGGGAATATACTTGAAAAGTTTGAATATTTTTGTCCCTGGCAAGGAAAGCATTTCAAGCCAACCAGATGCCCCACATAGTAATAAAGGGAATATATATGTAGTTCTTTAGTTCCTATCTTTGAAAATATTTCTTTAAGCAATCTTGTACATTAATTCCTTGCTAAGTGTTTGGGACTCCAATCTAATGACCTATATTCTTCCAAATCTATTGATTAAATGGGAACTGAACAAATAAATGATTTGCATACTCCTCCTTCCTCTTGCACGAGATCTAGATGCTAGGTCCGTGCTTGTTCATTTTTTGTAGTAAATCCCAAGTAGGGATCCTATTCCTTAATGATATCCACATGAAGACATTAGTCTTCTTGGAGATTTGACCTTCTAAATCTTAGAACACCACCAACATCTCTCTCGAACCTCAGATTCTTGTAACACTCTATAACCCAATTTTTCTAAGTAATACCTTATTGGCTTGTGTTTTATTATAGATCATAGTACCTAGTTCTTGTTTCCATTTGATATGGCCTCTCCCAAGCTTTGATAGAAAACCATTCCAAAATGCTCTATGATCTCCGACCAGACCTAACTACTTAGCAGATAATTGGATTTGATGCCATATTGTTCTCGTCACGTTCTTGTTGGGTCTGAAATTTGATTTAGTGTGTGATATCACATTTCCTAAAGATGCTATATCAACGTTGGAGAGAGAAATATTGTGTTACCACATCCCATTGTAACATATTACTCCTACTCTAACATGAGTTGCATCACCCAACTTTTAATCTAGATGGTTCCCAATAATTAGAAAGGCTAAAACCAATGCTTCCATTAGTTTGAAACATTATTGATACTCGTACATGGGTTTCTAATCCAATCCATCATAGAAGTAGGGACTATACATTTTTTAGTTATAATTCTTCTCTATAAGCTATCCCTAGTAATCAGGTCCCAAAGACTTTTGGTAGCCAAGGATTTTCCATATTTGTGGATATTCTTTAATCCCCAACCCCCCTTATCTTTGGGCTTAGCTAATGACTGCATTTTTCCAAGTGGAATCCCACCCCATCAATTTTACCCTTCCAAAAAATTCATAACAAATCCTTTTGGTCTTTTCCAAAACTCCCTTAAGGATATGGGCTAGATAATGCCAGTAAGTAGGGATTGCTTCTAAGATAAACTTAACTAAAGTTAGTCTACCTTGTCTTGAATGTCGCCTATTAAACTAGAATGGTATTCTTCTTTCAATCTTACTTATTAACCACCTTTAGTATCTCTTTCCATAACTATTGTGTTTCAATATGAAGCCCATGTGGTACAATCCATCTTGTAATTCGATTGATCTAAAAGGAAAAATGTTATGAACACAATATATATAGAAATATATATAATAAATAATAATTAAACACATCATAAATAAAAAGTCATGTCTTATTTAAAGGATGTGTCTATTCATGAAAGGGCACCCATGTGAGGATATATACACATGCCCTCATTCTCATTGTAATCATCTCATCTCATATTCATTATTCATATTATTATTATCTTATATGGATTTATGTGTACTATCCTATTTATATTGGATAAACGAACTTTGTTCGTCTCATTTGGTATTTGGTCTTACAGGCTTGTAGTCAACACATTTTTTTTTTCCGGAGTTTCTCTGAAGAATTGGTCATTGACCATAATCGAGCCTTTGGCCATTTAAATTTCAGTTGAAGAAGAATTTCTCTGCTGCAAAATAAAACCTAAAAATAAATTAGTGGAAAAGTCGAATTAAGAAAAAAAATAAATCAGAAATTTCATATAAAACAAAATAATCAGAAATTACACTATTATCTTGAAGCTAGAATACAATGGTATCCAATATCTGACGTGCTTCAATGGCCTTGAATAACAGGCTGTCACACTAGAATCAAGCCACGAATTAAGCAGAAAATTGACATATAGAAGTGGTGCTATAGATATCAAATTAATAGGAATAAGCTGTAGATCTCAATTACAATCGCCTTTTAAAATTCATGGATGAGACAAACCATCAGGATTAGCGGTCCTTTCATAAAAAAATTAAATCTGTGTGTTGTAGTAGAGGTAAAAAAGTTAAGCAGCGTATATTTCAGGAAGGATAGGTATTAGGTACTATGTCATCCAGACGCTAATAACATGTCAATATTGGATTGGGCACATTTTTTGGCAGGCGTATATTAGTCACTATGATAGAGCCGCAATCAAGGAAAGAGGTCCTCGTTTCAAATTCATATTGGTCGGGTAACACAACCCAACTCTTGTCACCACTCCCATAATCGTTGCGACCATTCAAATAATCAACGAAGTAATAACATGTTACCTAATTGTTAATTGGAAGGTTAATTAAAGTATGATCATTGTCACAGTTTAATTAAAGTGAGCATCGAGGGTTTGAGATATAGTTGAATATTTACTAGCATTTAAAACATGCACGAATCCTCAAATCAGAAATCACAATCTCCAAGTTAGCCATTAGCACGCTAAAAGCATTAATGATACACATTAAACTAAGATAAGTGAATTATACGGTGACATTTAGGTCCAAGAATTAAAAATAAAATAAAATAAGGGTTGCATGGCAGCTTAGTGCCTCCCAATTAAATTTGGAAATGAAGATGATAGTTAACACCCTATAATTATTGATGATGATGATTACTTTGAAACATGAATAATATGCTAACAAATGAGCTAGTTTCATAATCTTAAAAGAATTCAACATAGACTCACAAGGGATGGAGAAATCCTTATTGCTCCATGATGACACAGTTTATAGATTTGTCATAACCCGTATGGACAAAATATCTTACCATGATTTTACTTTAATGTAGCTGCCATATAGTTTTGGGATTAACCTGAATTTCCTTCTAGTTAAGCTAAGCAATCCAAATGCAAATCTTATTTAAAAACTAAAAACTAAAAATAAACATTATATTTTAATATATATAATATTTTACTATCTTAACATATATATTATAATATTTTATGTGTTAGAATATATATATATATTATAAAATATATAATATATACTGTAATTTATATTATATATATTAAAAAATATATAATATATACTGTAATTTATATTATATATATTAAAATATATATTATAAAATATATAATATATATTTTAATTTATATAATATTTTAATATGTTATGACATGAAACATCCAAAACAAGACAATGACATAAGGCCAAGTTGATGGAAAAACAATGACATAAGATTCGGTAGCAATAACTTATATATATATATATATATATATATATATATATATATATATATATATATATATATATTATAAATAATATTTTAGTAATTCACGCCCTCTCACACATGGATATCGATTCAGACGATTTAGATCAGGCCCTCTCAACAACATATCACCATCCAACTACAAGACTGATGACGAACTTATCTTGTCATTGATCCGAATCGTCCACCATCAGATAGAAGTTTACGGAGAACTCAGGTTTGGATATGGAGATCTATATAGGGAAATGTAAATTTTAAAAAATATTTTATTCTGGTGGTGTAATAAGTGTTATATATGTAGTACAACCAATTAGAATTTGTTGTTATTGATTATGCAATTGATTTTAAATATTGAAATACGTGAAACTAACAATAAGACTTGAAATATATTAACCAATTAGAGATGAGAAAAATAAATATTTTTACTATATCAAAAAATCGATATTTATTTTCTTAAGTTAAACATTACATTTTACAAACAAATTTAAAATACAAAGCAAATTAATGTCAAATCAATATCAAACTCATTGCTATAGTCCTGTTTTGGTAGGGACTAATAAGAAATCTATTTAATATAATGTGGATCGAGAAGATAAAATAAGGATACATTATTGATGTTATAAAATTCAAAATCATATTAAAGGTTTTGTTAAGAAGGTTTGAAGTTTAATTAAAAAGATATATTATATAAAAAAATGTTACATATATATTTAAAAATATATATATCTTAAAGAGGAGTTATAAGAAAGTATAAAAAGTAAAAGGTATTATATTAAAAAAGGGATGTTTTAAAAATTCAAGAGTTCCATAAGTTATAAGAAGTAGCGAAGTACATTTTATACAAAGTAAAAGAAAGGGTTATATACTTAAGAAAAAGAAAGAAACTTATATTTAGAAGGTGAAGAAAAGTAATATATATTATTATTAAATTTCAAGGTTTAAATATATATATAAATGAAATTTCATGGTGAAAAATAAGGAATATTCCCTAATACTTATAAAAAAATACGTGGATCCCTTATTAGAAGTTAATGGATTTATTCAAGGAAAGAATAACAACGTCGCTATTTGCCCGAACGCTAGGAAAAATCACATTAATGTTGACTTGCGAACCAATTAATGGTTTTAGAATCAAATATAATTGAAAATGACACGTGTCTTTCCGATGAGAGATATGAAATTAAGAACCTACAACTATCTAGTGGTGATTACAAATTCATAGGTCAATTCAATGTGGTATCAATGTATCAAGACGTTGTTGATATAATTCTAGGGTCAACTTGGGTAGATACATTGGGTACTTTTATTTTCAACACAAGGATAAAGTTTTTTACATTTTCTTATAAGAAGAAGAAAATCACATTACAGGTGTAATGTTCCCAAGCCAAGATGCAATGAACATCACGGTTTTGGATGTCTTTTTAAACCTTTTCTGGTTGTGGAATTTCGTCAAACACTTTGCTGATTTACTTGTTTACATGTATTTACTTGCAGAATGGCCTCTTGATTTCGGCCTTAGGGTTTTACTGGTGTTTTTATATGTGTGTTGCAGCAATAAACAAGAAGATACAATCATGGAACATACCTCAACCATATGCAAGATCAATAAGATGATAGACAAACCAAAACACTGCAGATCTGATTTTATTCATAATAGTAGAAGAACCTGCTACAATGAAGATGTCGATCTAGAATGCTCAACAAATGGCTCCAAATAAGAAGATAGACAATAGAAGCTGCTACAAAATGCTCCCACAAGAAGACTACAAGCCTCCAAAGGCTGAACACACCCTAAGTACCAATACACGGAATATCTGGGCCGTATGAAGGGTCAATCCCCAAGCTGGAAGATGCCATGCTCTGCTGGAACCCTAACTCAATAATTCGGCCATGCTACCAAAAATTCCCAATCACTCCAATAAATATGCCAAACAGTAGATCAGGTGATGGCAAGAACAACCCAGGTAACAACATGGATTCCCAAATATGCCCCGCTTCTTTTTATAGAAGCCTGCCTGTATGGTTAGAGCCTTAGGTAAACTAAGTCACCAACCTCAAAGGTATGCTCAACTCTGTGTTTATCTGCTTGGACCTTCTGCTGGTTCTGTGCCCTCTGTAAATGATCCTTCAGCTCCCCGAGGATATCCTGACTCTGCTGTACCCAGTCATGTACCATCAGAGCCCTGTTGTCACCAAAGGAAATCTCCACGAAAGAGAGTGGATCATAGCTATATAATGCCCTGAATGGGGTCATGCCAATGGACATATGATGGGTGGTGTTGTAGCAGTATTCCCCCAAATGTATCCATCTGACCCACGCCTTCTACTGTCCTGCCACATAATTCCTGAGATAGCCTTCCACCCATTTGTTGACTATTTCGGTTTGTCCGTTCATCTTAGGATGATAACTAGTACTAGGGGTCAAGGCCGTACCAACTAGCCCGAATAACTCCTGCCAGAATGTACTCATGAATATGCTATCCCTGTCACTGACAATGATCTTGGGTAGGCCGTGCAGTCTAAAGATCTCCCTGAAGAATAATTCGGCCACCTGTGCTGCACTGAAGTCTGTAGAAATGGAGAAGAAGTGTGCAAACTTCGTCAACCTGTCTACCACTACGAAAATGAAGTCTTTCCCTTGCGCCTTTGGTAACCTTGTGATGAAATCCATGGATATGCTTTCCCACTTGTGCTCTGGAATGGGTAGGGGTTGCAGTAGTCCTTCCAGGTGAGTGTGCTCATCCTTATTCTCCTAGAAAGTAGTACACTCCTTGACATGCCTCATCACATCCTCCTTGAGGCCCTTCCATGAGAACCTCTCCCTCACCTGCCTGTATGTCTTACCAATCCCCTGGTGACCTGCCATTGGTGAGTCATGACATGCCTGCAACACTTTGGCCTTGAAGGCCGATTCAGGAACCAAAAAGATTCAACCCTTATAATAGATGAGGCCATCAATGATCCTATATTTACCCATCCATTACTTGACAAGCGAACTGATTCTTTGCATATTCCATCACCAAGTGGTCCTTCCAATCAACAGACACATCTATCATGGAATAAATGGACGATCTCCTAGACAATGCATCAACCACCACGTTGTTCTTCCCTTTGAAAAATTCAATGTCAAAGTCATATGCATGTATTCTACTTACCCATTTCTGTTGCCTTTCATTTAAGTCCTTTTGCTCCAACAAGTACTTAAGACTGTTATGATCTGATTTCACCACAAACCGTGCACCTACCAGGTATTGTCTGAACTTGGTCAGAGTGTGCATGATGGCCAACATCTCTTTGTCATAAATGTTGTAAAGTAACTCAGGTCCCCTGAGTTTTCGGCTCTCATAGACAAGAGGGTGCCTATTTTGCATCAATATGGCCCCAATACCTTCTCCTGAGGCATCACACTCCAAGGTAAAAGGCTGGCCGAAATCTGGTAGGGCTAAGACTCGGCACATGCTCATCACCTTTTTCATATTGTCAAATGTAAATTGAGCCTCCTCACTCCATTTGAAGGCTCCTTTCTTGGTCAAATCGATCAAGGGTGCACAAAGCTGAGAGAATCCATTGACAAATTTCCTATAGTAAGTGCACATGCCTAGAAATCCCCTTAATTCTGTAAGTGTCTTAGGTGTAGGCCACTCCATAATGGATTTAATTTTCTCCTGATGTACCTGTACCCCCTTTGCTCTGATGATGTGTCCCAAGTAAAGAACCTCCGTCATTCCAAACTCACATTTGGACTCTTTAGCATACAATGACTGATTCTCCATGATAGACATAATTTGATCCACATGCCGAAGGTGTTCCTCCCACGTCTTGCTATAAATGAGCAAGTCATCAAAAAATACCAAAAGGTGCTTCCTCAACTATTTGTTGAAGACATGGTTCATACAAGATTGGAACGTGGTTGGGGCATTGGTTAACCCGAAGGGCATCACTAAGAACTCATAGTGACCACAATGACACCTAAAAGAAGTTTTTGGGATGTCTTCCTCCCTCATTTTGATTTGATGGTAGCTAGAGTGTAGGTCAATTTTTGTGAAATAGACAGACCCATGTAGTTCGTCTAGTAGCTCATCAATCCTTGGTATAGGATACCTGTTTTTTATTGTTTTCTTATTTAATGCCCGTAAGTCAATGCACATGCACATAGTTCCATCCTTTTTCTTGACCAACACCACTGAAGAAGCAAAAGGGCTGGAACTCGGCCTGATGTGCCCCATATCCAAAATCTCTTTGATTGCCTTCTCTATCTCGTCTTTATACTTCTTTGGATGCCTGTATGGTGTGGTGATGACTGGTTTTGCTCCTGCCTCCAGCTCAATGACGTGCTCAAACCCCCTGTCTAGTGGCACCATTGGTGGGATAGGTCCAAACACCTTGCTGTGTTTGTCAATGATTTCCTGGATTTCTGGTGTGTAGTGAACGATGCCCTGCTCGTCCACACTTGCCGAAATTATGCATTTAGCTGCATATACTATCTCCTCTCTCCTAAAGATGGCCACCATCCTCTTGGTCGTAACTACCTTGGCTGAGTTACTTGTCATGGCTCAGAGCACTACCTTTCATCCACCCTCCTATATGAAAGACATCTCCATGGTCTTGTAGTTGGTGGTGATAGGCCCCAACGTACTGAGCCACTGAACTCCAAGGATTATGTTGGTATCCGACAGGTCCATCACATAGACACGTTGTATCAACTCATGCCTAACCAATGTAAGCTTCATGTTGGGAATGTACCTGTCATAAGGCATGGTGCTCCCACCTGCTACCTCCACTTTGAATCCTTCAAATTAAACTGTGGGTATATGCCTCCTTCGTAAAAATGCTGAGTCAATGAATTTGTGAGAAGCTCCCCCATCAATCAATACTGATACCTTTTTCCCCTGCAAGACTCCTCTCATCCTAAAAGTGTTATACTTGGGCACTCCACTGATGGATGCCAAGGTGTCTTTCTCCTCAGCAATACTGTCATGACCTGTGGTCTCCTCCTCTACCGTCTCTGTGGTGTCTACCTCCATGTTTTGTATCTGGCCGAAATCCTACTCCTCCTCATTGCTTGAAGTTACCTCTATGTAGTGTACTTGGCCATGGCCCATGCATTTGTGTGATGGGTTCCATGGCTCTTTGCAAGTGAAGCAAAGTTGTTTCCTCCTCAATTCCCTTCTGGTGTTCTCATCCACTCTGCCTCTGCCCCTGTCAAACCCCCTTGGGTCACATCCTCCTGGGTTCATTGGAGGTCTCTTATCTCTTCCTCCTGTGTTAAGAGGTGGTCTAGGCATAAATTTCAGCTTGGCAACTTGTCCTAGGTATCTTGTCCTCCAAATAACATCCTGTAGGTTGGTAGGCTTAAAATATTTTACCCAACCCTTCAAGGGTTCCATCAAACCTTCAGTGAAGAGCATCATGAGTCTGGTCTATGATATATCCTACACCATGACTGCTAGCTTCTGGAATTCTTCAATGTACACCTCTGGTGCTCCTGTCTGTCTGAGCTATGTGAGCTCCCGGAAATGCAACTCAGGATCCCCCTGATAAAATCTGTCAATGAGTCTCTAAGTGAACTCTGTATATGCCATGATCTGACTGTGGCCTAAAGTGGTCAATCCATGATACCACCAATCATGAGCTTTTCCATCTAGATACATGGTAGCAAATTTGATGGCTTCCATCTCCCTCATGGGGTTAAGCTGCAGATAATTATCCAATTTATGTAGCCATGCCTGTGCTGTCATCTTGGCCGTACCATCAAAGTAAGGAATCTCCATCTTCCCTTCTCTACTTTCAAACTCATAATTACTCCTATGGCTCGACCTAGGCTTGTTTCAGAATTTGAGTTGACAGTAATGATCCAGGGACATCTGCCTCTGAATCATCATATCCAAATCATTGTACTCCCTGGTACACTGTGACATCTGCTCAACAAAGTCATCCACATGTTAATGTTGTACCCGTTCATTTGTGAATGTGGGCAAGTACGGTCTAGGGGTAGCCCTGCTACCCATCTATCCATGTGGAGTTCTCCCCCATGGCTTCCCTCAGACTGATGATATGAAACATGTTCATAATTATAACTGGGAGCCTTTTCTAGATTATACCTGTTTCCACCTTGTGATCGACTGGTCTCTCTGTTTTCATACGTCTCTGGACCTTTCCCCTTGTGAGTCATCTGCATCAATAGATTGGCTATCCTATTCTGTATCTCATCCACCTTCCTCAGGTTGTCATCTACCTTCTTCAAGGTCTCAGTGATTTTAGCTTGTCCTCTATGGGTTATATCATAGTTCTCTTGCAAGTGGATGACCAATTTACCTTCTGTTTGGTTTATGGATTTATTAAACTCTTGTGCTAAGTAAGCCAAGCCCTGGGGCTCACTGTCATCACCTGAACCCTCCATCTCGACCTCTGTTTCACTTGCCCGTTTCTTCCTTCGGCCCATATAGATACCACTGTACCTCTGCATGCGCTAATCCTCACAGGATGGGAGGATTAGAGCTCTGATACTACTGTAATGTTCCCAAGCCAATTTTTTCTCTTGGGAACACTAACTTACCCCTGACTTACTGTTTAATGTTGTGTATGCAGGTTGGCCACTGATATTTTGGCCTTAGGGTTTATTTCAGTTATTCAGTCATAGTTTATTCAAGATGCAGTTCAACACATAAAGATCTCAACAATACACAAGATATGGAATCACAAACAAGGATCTGATCTTTTTTACAAGAAAGCAAGCACCTAATACAATATAGAAGCAAATTTGGAATAGCTTCAGATGGCTTCAAGATAAGAATATGAGTAGCTACAAAATGCTCCTTGAAATACAAGATAAGCCTCCCAAAGGCTAAAATGCAAGATGAACGCTCCAATACAAAAACTAGGGTTTGGCCTAACCCTCAAGTTGTTGGTACGTCCTGCTAAAGACTGTGAAGACCAAGGGTTCGGCCATCTTGAATAATAAGACTCCAAACACTCCCAAACTCCACCAAATGATAGATCAGGGCAAGAGTAACATCCTCCTAAAGTATGAAGCCCAAATACTGATCCCTCCTCCTCAATATGTTGAAACCCTAAACTGGTACAACCCTCCCGAAACCCTGAATATGGTCAATAATTCAGCCTGGCTGAATGAGACCTTTGAATCACCTAAAACTCTCTAGGATGATAGATCGGGTAGTCACAAACCCCTAAGAGAATTTTCAAGAGCAGATCTAAGGTATAGCCTCATAGATATGAGAATCACTGAATCTCCAAGATGTCCTCTCTTCTCCAAAACCGTCCCATTCTATAGATAATGATAGGGATGTGCTAAAACCTCAAGAAAGCCTCCAAACTGATGAGCAAGGTCCTGCAAGCAAAACCCTAATGCTGAGATCTCCCAAAGCTCTCTCAATAAGCTGGATAAAATTGTTCTTCAACCAATGGCGTGCCCCTGCTGGAAAAACCTAACCGGTACGACCCTACTCTCCTCCTGAATAGCTGAAGAATGTAGAATGGTGTGGGTGGAGTATTTCATCCCTGAGACCAAGCCTAGAACAAGGTGAGTGGAATATTTCACCACTGAGTTGTTCTCTAGGTTTTGTAATATCAAAACCCTCAAAACTGTATGGTCAAGAGCATCAACAAGAAAATGCCAAACATCCAAGATGAAATGAGAGGTGCGCCCTAACCTTCCTTTATACTTTTTTCTGTTTCTCTGTTGAGTTAAGTTAACCCCTAGGGTCAACTCCTAACTCAACCTCCAACTCTCTATTCCTTCATTGCGTTACTTCTTTCTTCCCTTTTTACCTTTTCCCTAAGTCAACTTTAAAATATAAAATTAGTTTGGTTGACCTTTCCCCATGCTCTATGAGACTATGGTCTAGTGGGGATGCCTAGACCATTAAGTCTTCCCAGACATCTTCATCAAGAGGCGGGGGACATTACAACAAGACATTACAATGAAGTCAATTTTAGAAGCTCCATCATTAGAAGACCTGAAGGACATATAAGAAGTGATCCTTCAAGATAACCATAAGTCAATACAAAAGTTGCAATATCGATAGAAACAATGTGACAAGATCATCATTGAAAAATACGAAGATATTTCCCACTTAAGAAATCATAATGAGAAACTACTTGCAAAAATCATGAAGTCCAAGGAGAAGAATCGATGTTTTCAAAAGTTGGAACAAGAAAATCAAGGTCTCAAAGAGAAATTAACCGAAGAAGAGGAAGAATGCTCCTGCCTAAGGAACCTTAATCAGAATTTACTAGAACAAATTAAAATCTTAAAGGATGAAAGAAAGGAGAATCTAGAATAAAAAAAGAGATGACAAGTCAGAAGATAAAAATGAACTTTTATGATTAAAATAACATAATCAGGATTTACTAACACAAATTAAAAGACTTAAGCATGATAAGAAGTCTTTACAAGAAGAGCTAGGTCACAAAACATCAATAGTCGATAAAGAGACAAGGACTGGACCTATGGAGCTAGAGAAGTCTTTAGATGTAAAAATCCCAATTCTGGATAAAGGAATTAATAAAGATCTAGTCAACCTTACAACTCATGTAAAGAGGTCTTCAAATGTCAAAGTAGAAGCAATCCAGGGGTATGAAGAAGAATCAATTCCAAAAGTTAATCAAGAGAAATATACAAGTATATGAAGTAAAGATCAAGTTGCAAGGATTCCTTATTGACATCCTAATCACAAAATTTGATACTTCAACCAATCAATGTATCAACAGAAACAAATAACCGATGTGCCTAAGAATATTACTTCCACTATAAGTGGGGGTCAAAGTAGAAGCTATCATGGGAGTATAAATGTATCAAGTTCTTTCCAAGAACCCTATAAAAGCCCAAATCCAGAGAAGATTGAATTAGGATGGGGAGACTCCTTTACAATTCGACAGATCTGCTCAGTGCTTAGAAGATCCTATCATCTTAGATCCTCAATGAATACTAACTCAAGAATGAAGAATCACGAGACAATAATTACAAGCCAGAGCAAGAAATAAGTCTTCCATAAAGTATGCTTTGAGGACAAAGTGTTTTTAAGGGGACGACAATGTTATGAACACAATATATATAGAAATAGATATAATAAATAATAATTAAATATAATATTTAAACACATCATAAATAAAAAAGTCATGTCTTATCTAAAGGATGTGTCTATTCATGAAAGGGCAACCATGTGAGGATATATAAACGAGCCCTCATTCTCATTGTAATAATCTCATATCATATTCATTATAATTATTATTATTCTCCTATATGGATTTCCATGTACCATCCTATTTATATTGGATATTCTTTGTGTGAGCAAACTTTGTTCGTCTCAAAAAAGTAATCTTAAATTTTGTACCACCACTTCACTCAATATATTAAAATTGATTGATGATTTCAGGTTTTTAACATCCATTCCAAAAGATTTACAGTATAACTATAAGATAACCTGACATTTTCTTCTCTCTCTCACAAAACCATTTGAGAAAAGTAGTACATCATAAAAAAAAATTAGGTGAGTAAGAGTCTCATTACCCCCAACCTTAATACCTTGTATGCTCCTTTCTCTTATGACTGTAAGGATAGATCCATTCAATCCCTCTACAACTAGTAGGAATAGATAAGGGGATAATAGGAAACCTTATCACATCCTTCAGTAAGGATTAAAAAGGCAGATGCAACCCCATTGATTAGAATGACAAATGTGATAGATGACACACAACCCGTGATCCAATTGACCACATAATTGCTAAAGCCAAGATGAATCAACATTAATCTTAGGTAAAGCTAGTAGGTCCTATCATAATCTTTTGAGAGGTCTATTTTTATAACCATAGAAGACATATTCTTTGTTCTAATTATGTGTAATCCCTCTTGTGCAACCCCAATGGCTTTGTGAATTTGTCTCATCTCAAGGTAGCCAAAATGTTCAAAGGAAGTCACACTAGAGAGAATCCTTTTAAGTCTCATTGTCACCACTTTTAAGACTTTGGTTTATCAACTTTTAGGATAAGACCAATAAATGTTGTATTTGAATGAACCTATAACCTTACCAGTTTGTCTTACCTCCTCAAAAACCTTCAACGAATCATCACCAAGAACCTCAAAGAAACCCGTATAAAATTCTAAAGTCCACTCATTGAATCCTAGACTTTTATATTTTTTAAATGAAGACAACATGGTTAGTAATTCATCCTTTGAGGCCTCCTCATAGAGGCTCTAGTTGTCTTCCTCTATAATCAACTAGGGAAAATAAGAAGCTATCTTAAGAATTATGTTATTTTATTACCTTCAGGCTCCTTATAAATAGATTCAAAATGGCTAACACTTAAATCAACTAATCCCTTGAAGCCTCTTACTATCTCACTTTTATCATTCTTCATGTCCTAGATGGAGTTAACACTCTTCCTACAATTAACATATTGATGAAAGAATTTGGTGTTCTCATCACCCATTTCAATCCATGTGGCCCGACTCTTCAACCTCCACTTTACCTCTCTATCCAACAATAGTTTATTCTTTCTATCCTCTAGATTCCTTTAGTTTGTTCAAACCCCCTTCATTGATAATACCTAGGACATTATTTCATAAAATAGTTTTTCAATTCTCCTCAGGTTCCTTCATGAGTCTATCTCTATTTTTATCTCTCTTTGAGGCCCATGACACCACCTTCTCTTTGACAACTTTTAATGAATACCCAAACTGTTCACTCGTTGAAGCCCTAAAATTACCATTGTAATTCTTCCAAGAACTTTTAACTACTATCTAGAACTCTTCTTCGTCTACCCACCTTGAATTGAATTTAAAGGGGTTGTATGGCTTGGAATCATGTAATTCCATTTGAAGTGTATATGAAACTGAAAAGCGAGAAGTGTATCTGAAACAAAAAATTGTCGAGGTTCTTTGAAATGCCATCTTGTCCATACTTGTTGTTCCTCCACACGGGCTTGAGGAAATTAGGCTCCATGTCGACCAACTCATCAACTTCGATGATGGATGAAGAAGTTGAAGAAGTTGACCAACCTATAAACCTTAGTAGATCCCTCCCAAACTTCATCCATATTCATGTTAAAATTTAGGTCCCCTCCTATAATCACCCTCCCTTCCTCTATGACCCGAAGGGAAAATAAATTTTCTCGAAATACCTACTTTCCTTCATAAGGGCCATACACATTCATCACAATAAAGGCTACCCCGGTCCTTTACTTATGAATTATGTCCATAGACCTAATTACATAGAAAAAAATTTTGTTAGGCAAAGACTCGATTGCCACATAGTAATTAAACCCCTTAGAAGTCCATCAAAATCTACTACCGAGAAATCCAAATCCTTTAAACTTTTCCCGAGGCTACTAATTAATGAACCCACTACCCATCATCTCTTGCAACAATATAATCTCTAGCTTCTCAATCTCAAATACCCTTGATATGGCTATCCTCTTATTCTAGATACCCAATGCCTTAATGTTTAGTGAGAAAATGATAATCTTAAACCGCAATTAAGGGGTTTAGTTTCTCTAAGATCCCCTCTAATCCAAAGTTGTTTACTTTGTGTGCTTCAATAACTGCCTTCTCTTGTGAAATTTGTAAAAAATATTTCGTACCTATAAAATTGGGTCCTATTTCCTTTAGATTGTTCAACCCAAGTCCTCGACCCACATGCCCCTTAGAGGAATTGTTCAGCTTCCTTGACCTAAGACGTATCTATCCTCCCCCCTATATTTTAGGAGTTTCATAATACTTCTTGGAGTGACCAACTCCTCTCCATTATAACTACCCTCCGCCCAATGGGTATTAGAACTAGAGACTTCTCAAATCGACTTCCCCCCTACACGAATCGATGGGGTGAGTTTTTTCTTCTTTCCCTCTTTTTCTTTCTTTCTAGGAAAACTTATTATTAAAAGTCACCTCAGCTAGAGTGGGCCACTTCTTAGAAGAAATGAATTCCTCCACATAATGACTATAATCACAAAGAGGTTGAGGCTTACCATGATTTCCAAGGAGTTCTACTATAGGATGATCCACATATGACATGCCTTCAATTGTCATCTCCAAATGTTCTAAGACTTTACAGGTACAAGGATTTTCAATTGGCCTCGATTAGTCCATCACCTCAATTCTCGGAGTCTCAAGAATATTAGCTTCCATGCGAGCATCACCACTTCCATTTGTCACAACATAATCCTCCAAATCTCATGATGAAACTTTAAATACTTCCTTAGCCACTTAGTTCGGCCTAATCTCCTTTTGAATCATCCTATCTTTACCACCATTTAGTTGATGGGAATCCTAAGACTTCTCTAGATAGGAAGCAATTTATTTCCTTCTCCAAATCTGACAAACAAAGGGTTGAGTACAATCTATTACCCCTCACTTTGACAGGGGGTAACCCTAGTGAATTTCTTCACTAGCCCTTGTATTTTTTAGCTTTGGACAACTGGTATACCTCCTTGTTTTCATGCACATAAATAAAGGATTTAATGGCAGATTTGTTGGTCATATGATGTAATGATGCATGGTCGCTTTGTTGAAGCCCCCTAAGGTTTGAAGATAGCACTGGATGCATTTAGTTTTTGGGCATGTTCATGTTCCCTAAGGCAGTTCACACATCACAAGGTAGTTCACGATTCCCAAGGTATTGGTAAAAACACTTTTGGGTTATTTATGCATGTATGGACATCCTCTTGACATGCCACATTGAGGATCTTGGAGCACTCACCTATTTTGTCGTCTTTGAGCTTTTTACACTTGATTTGAGGGTCAACCCCACTCATTTGGACTTCACTCTAGTTGTTGGGGGTGTTATGACCTGTTTTTTTGGCTTGGAGGGTCACTTCCATGCTTCATGGAGGTGTATTGACTTGAGATATGTGTATGGTCATACCTTGGAGACATATTTTAGAGTTTCAAGAACATTATTTGAGGATCCACCCCCTTTGGAGGGTTTTGTTTCATCATTTCAAGGACGTTTTTGTTGGGTATGTGTTATATACATTGCACGAGTAGTAGTGTCCATGGGCATTGCTTTGCACTGAGAAGTTCTCTTGGTGTAGAGGATCCATGGGCATTGCTGCCCTAGATTGTTGACTATGTAACCCTGTAACCCCCTATATGCAAAGAAAACAACAAATGGGAGATTGTTGGGTATGTGTTATATTCTTTGCACGAGTAGTAGTGTGTGCATTGCGTCAATCACGCAGGGGGTGCAAGGGGGTGAAATCCCTCTACGCGGGAGTTCGAGGGCAACGCCCTTGAGAATTTTTTTTTTGCCTCGAGAAACACGTCGCATTTTTGCCTCATTTTCGTGTTGCCTCAATTTTTGTGTCCATTGTTGGGCGGTTTTTCGGCACATGGTTTTTTGCCGATGGTTTTCTATTTCCGGTTAAGGAATTAGGGTTGTTGACTAATCCAAGTCATTGATTTAGGGTTTTGGACGCCGTTGGCTCATATATGTATATTATATTGTAAACAATGTATCACTATGAATGAATATAAATATGTTGGTTTTCCCAGTTTGAGTTTCCAAGGGAAAAAATCTCTGTGTAATGTTGGTATTTTCCATTGTATCTTTTCTGTTCTTTTATTGAAAATCTGTTTGCAGTAAATATTGTACAAGGTTAAAATCTATAGTTTTTGCCCTGGAAGTCCATATGTCCACCGCAAAGGAAATTGAAAGGGGTTGAATTGCACATTTGGAGGAGGAGGTTGAGCATCTACACAATTTGGGGGCCTTTGGAGGCTAATATTACACCTTGGAAACTCTTTCTTCCCTATATCATGGAGACTTCCCTCTCTTGTGGGGGGGCTCTTTCACATTGATCATTATACATGTGGCTTTACCACCTTATTTTGTTGTTATTTTGCAATAATTAGTTGTAGGAGAATTATATTTCACTTTTCTTAGCCATAGATCTAAGTAATCACATGATATACTATTATTTTATTATAAAGGAAGTATAACATCACTCTATATGGTCCAAGAGGATCTAGGAACGCTCATAGAGGTCCTGAAGGATCCAGAACGCTCACAAAGGTCTAGGAGGATCTAGTAAAGCTCAAAATTTGATTGTCTCAAATGCTCTAAAAAACTACATCATTACATAGATCTCGGTGATAGCTTTCCAACGACGCAAAAATCGCCTCAAACAAAGTTCGTATGCAAAATTTATAGCTAGTCAAAGTTCAAGTCAAACCAGACAAAAAAAGTCAAAAGTCAAAGAGACATGTGTCATGTCCGTATAGCTCAGGATGACGTCAACACGATGCAGAGTGACGTGGTAGCATGACAACGTGCCACATGGTACCAATAAAATTTTGACACATGTCATCTGTACAGATGACATTGCATCTGTATGATGTCGTGGCAGGCATACAAGTGGATCGATCATCAGTTGACAAGTGGCAAACTGTACGCACAGGTGGCAGGTATAGTTGGCGAAATATGAGCCAATGACAAGCTGCCATGCGGGCCAAGCAAATGTTTCCACGTGGCACCTTCGAGAAGCATAAATTGGCCTGGGTATAAAATTTTTTATGGGCTTGGCGGGTTTCGAACCCCTGACCTCCCAAAGAATCCAAGAAGAAAATTCTAGATTCCAACAACTTACAACCAATCTGCTAACCAACATGCCAACTATAGATCTTGTTAAACCAAATGGGTTATATTGTATTTGATATAATGATGACGTTAGCGGAAGGTGCAGGGTACGGTTGGGACCTGTGACCTATTTATGGGAACATAGACCAAGGTTTGCACATATACCGAGGTATAGTACATATGAATCCTTTTGAGTGCAGAGAGGAGCCAAGTCACGGTGTGTCTAGATTTTCATGCCTTGAGGTATTATGTCCACCTATAGGCATGTTTATACTCATTTTCTCGTTTTCTTGAGAGGAGTTCAATGGTGATGTTATTTTTGTGCTAAGATGTTGTTTTTAGAAGTCTTAGTTCAGATTTACATTAATGAGCGCCATAGTACATTGTTTGTCATGTAAAGATGGTGAAATTGAGCCAGTCCAACATATGGTCGACTTTATACTCATTCTTCTCAGTTTCGCAAGGAATTCAATAGTAAACTCTATATTTGATTTTGAGTAGCGGAATTGAAGAGAGTCCTTCAAATTGGCTTTGTAAGTCTATGTTGTAATGTAATTTGACATTTGAGATTATGAGAAGTAGTGTCATTGTTTGAAGAGAACTTTGAAGATGAAGTAATGTATGTCATCGATATTGTATAACTTGAGTTCTTTTATTTTCTGTTGTGTTATCTCATAATTATTCAAATTAATCATCATTTAATGGGATTTTGAGACACACTTCCTCTTTTGTACTTATGGTTGGATATTTTGGAGCTCTCACCCTTTGGAGGTTAATGGACATATCTTTTCTTGGAGCATTTATGGTGTAAAGGGTTCTTTATTTGTGGATAAATGTTGTCAATTCTTGAAGCTTCTCTATCTTGGTTACTATTTGGTGCTTAAGGATTAATGGTGAAATGTTCACGGTCTTCTACAAGCCTCCATGATTGGTCCATTTGAGGGGTAGGTCTACCACTTGGAAGGGAGATGTTCTAGGGTTTCCTTCTTTCTTCCTTTGTTGGTTTGGTGATTACTTTCTACCATGCTTGGCTTTTCCCTTGGTTCCCTAGCAAAAGTATTAAGTAAATTCATTAAAGCATAGTTGATCTTGTTGGTAAAGGTTTTCCATCATGGTTCCCTTCTTGTTACCTTGATACTCATTGTTGATCTTGATTGGGTGAGGGATTACTCTTCCTCTTGGTTCTAATCTCAAAGATCTAATCCTTGAAGGAAATAGACCAACTCCTTAGAAGGTTTCTTCTTGACATCATTGTCATTTGATTGACCTTGAATCCATTTCCCTAGTTGTATTTGGCATTGATCTCCATCTCCTTCCACCATTTATTCTAAGACCCTAAAACCCCCCAAACTCCGTTTTACTAAGGCCACTCTTAGCTTCACCTTGTGCATCATTGCTTGGTCTTAGTAATCCTATCATGGATACCCCCCTTGAGCTAGAGGAGAGCCAACCTAAAGTGCAAAGGATAGGTTACTGAGGTGACAATGGTGACCATCCTAACAATTTCCCTTGAGTTGTGCCTTGTGGAATAGGGATTTTATTATTAAGTACAATTTGAGCGAGAACATTTTTGGTGTTGTTGCTAGGGATAAAGCCCATTCTCCGGGGAAAATTGAAGACAACAAATTTGTGAGAGTGTGTTATTGAAGATCTCCTTCTCACATGGTGACTCCATGAGGGACAAGGCCCTTGTTCCTTATAATTTGTGAAGACTTTGCTATATGTAGAGGTGAGCACATCCATCAATGTGAAGGCTCTTGAAGAAAGACACATCTTGGTGACTCCACCCTTGGTATTTGTGTAAGGTATGATCATTGTTCATTTCTGATTTTCATTTTCAGCCTTATATTGAAGACCTAGAAGAAAAGAAAAAATGGATTTTCCTCCATGGATGGCCAATGGGTATGCTCCTTTTGATTTTTCAAATGTCGGGGGTTTTCCTCATGAGAATCTCGATGCAATGCAACAACAATTCCAGGCTTTCATGGATGTGGTGATTCAACCATGCAACGTATATTTCTTTCATTGAATTTAGTTTGAGCATTGATCTTGTCATCAAGATGATATGATGAAATTTTTTACGATAAGTCTCAAAGGTGATGTAAGGATGTGGTTCAAAAGTCTTGGAAAATGAGATATTTCGTCTTTTGCAGGGTTTATTGAAGTATTCTGCGAATAGTGGGGCCCTAAGGAACATGAGAAATGGATGACTATTATTGAAAATTTCAAGCTAATATATGGTGCACTAAACCCTATTGAAGAAGCTCCAGGCCCCCGTCTTGAAGATGGCTTAACGTACCTCACCCTCAGCGGGGCGAGCCATCATTGAAGAAGACATTCTAGATGAACTCTTGGGTTCAGATCTTTGCAGTGACATAGATAGTGAATTCTGTGAGCAGCCCATGACCATTTTCAACTCTGGAATAAACTATCCTGCTGTAAAAAACCAGTTGTCTAAGAGTCGAAGAAGCAAGAAATGAATGTAACATAACCAACTAAGATTTGCATTGTGAGCCTGAACGAGACAATGATAAAACCATTGTCTTATCTTTTGATTCTGGAAACAACCACAATGGGGATGATGATAGTCTTAGGCTTATTCCTATGGCCGATTCACCTTACGAAATGAAAACAAGGAGATGTCTCCTCGTTTTTGCAAGTTTGGAAGCATTCGAGGGTAAAAGTTCTGCTTCCCAACATGTTGACCAAGCCACTTTCTGCATAGATAGACAACTTTATACTAGTTCTTCTCCCTGTCTAAAGGACTTGTTCTGCTACCACAAAAAAACCCCTACGTACAGAGGGAGACTCTCCTTCTGACTCCTCTGACATTGAGATTGTTGATGAAAAAGAAAAAGAAAAAAAAAAGAATAGCCATATGTCAATTTTGTCGTTTACTTGGGACGGAGTGTATCACGACTCTGTGTGTTTGATGTCTTGAGCAATGGGAGAGAGAGCAATAATCAAGATCGCAGGGAAGTCGAAGTTGTAGGAGATGAACAACCCCCTGAGCTAAGGTAGTATGTGCTTATCTCCATAATTATGAGAATAACAAAGCTATTAACTTACAGATAAACAATCAAAGATCGTGTATGCTATACTTTGATAGCCCCCCTATGTATGATATTTATGATTGCTACGAAGAAGAGGGAAAAACGCAGGTATTCTCTTTCCGATTCGATGATCCTCGAACTGCCAAAATCGTGTATGATTCATGGTTAAATATTCCAGCAACCACTGCAAATTTTCCTTAAAGAGGGTCATCACCCAAAAAACTCAATTTCAAGCATTGCAACAGAAGGCAGCGGATGTATTTCCTCATCTGGCAGTCTAGGGAAAGAAAGGGTATCAGACAGAACCAACAACAGATATGCGTGGCATGCCAAGACATTTTAAAATGAATTCTCTACCCATCCCTGTAAGAGAGGTTGTCATCGCCAATTGTAGCAGGCCCATGTTCAAGCAAATCACTAAGGTTTATTGCCATGTTAACGCCGATGACGGCCGATCCTTGCTCAATGACCACACGGACCTGTTCTACTTGCCTGTAAACACTTACAAAAGGGAGAAAAACAATGAACTCAAAGGTTGGGAGCTAGTAACGTGGGGTTCGGAGATTGCACTCTTCACACAATCTAGAATGAGTGTGGAATCAAGGAACAATCTACGGAAAGGCACCCAGATTTGAAGGAAAGTTGGCCATTGCAAACCTTAACCCCTGACGTGATGGACATGTTTTTTGTGAGCTTTGTTAGGGAGACTCTTATTCTCGAAGGTAAACAGTGCATCAACAGAATTGATAGGCATGATGGTTTGGTTCAACAGGGCGTCGCCTTGGCCTTGAATACAATCGCTGATCGTTCCATGGTTACAACCTTCCTAATTCCTAGATTACTGATTGGGTATAATTTGGATGTACGAGCAGAAATGGTAGACGCCAATGATATTACCCTCCCGTTTCCCGTTCTTCAGAGTTACTTGACTCAGAGTGTCATGGATCGAGCGATAATTCATTCCAGAAAATTAGAGAATGATTCCGCTAGCCCAGGTCAAAACAGTATCGCGATCAATAAACAAGCCACAGAGTTGCCAGATATGAGGGCAATCAGTGTGAAGCTCTTGGGGGTAGATGAAATGGTCACCAACAGAAATAATACATAAGGTGGTGCACTCAGGCACATTGAAGAAGTTGTCCATCCTACCCATGATTGGACAATTTATTGGAACACAGAGCATGTTTGTCTTGCTGAGAGTTTGAGTAAAAAAGATGAAGACTTTGGGATGAATGTTCAACTGAAGCTTTTCATTGCATAGGTGATACAAGAGACAACTTTGTGTGACAATTTTTTAAACATGCTTGAAGCTACAACAAACTGGTCTGATGAGGACAACGAGGTATTTTCAAAAGGAAAAGAGATAGTTGCAGAGTATATCTTCCTTACTTTGAATCCTCAAATCCTGACATCAGGTTCTCTGCAGCAACAACATTATGGATTTTCAGGAGGGATAGCTAATTCGCGCCCAATGGGAAGAGAAGAGAAAGCATAACATTTGTTAATGGACTGTGGAACCAAGGTACAAAAAATAAAAAATTCCACAACTAGTAGATATTTTATGGCTCAACAACAGTTATGACAACCCTCTTCAAGAGTGGATAGATAGGTGTTGTAGTAGACCATGTCCATTTCTGCATCCACTTGATGACTTCCCTGACCTGTAGGTACCCAGTTCCATTATCAACCCAACACTTCTGCAGATTCCAGCCTACAAGCATTTGCACTTTAATGTTTCTCTATTCTGGATGTTGACTAAACATAAAGGAAAGGGACATTGTAATCAGGAGCTCTTGAGATGGTTGCATTGGATCACTGAATTCACCTAGCAGCTGCATTTTCCACATGCTATAGTAGGGTAGAAAATGAATAAGCTCCCATGAGAAGTAATGTAGCATGAAGAAGCTCCTTCTCTGAGCATTTGATTTGTTTTTATGATTGTTGTGTTCACTAACGAGGAGGTCATTCTCAATTGTGCATAATGAGATTATGAGGTTCTCATGCACTCCCAAGAAGAGCACACGTCCCTGAGTTGGAGCCTATGTTACCCCTCATTTTGACAGGGGGTAACCCTTGTGAATTTCTTCACTAGCATTTTTGAGCTTTGGACAACTGGGATACCTCCCTGTTTTCATGCGCATTAATAGAGGATTTAATGACAAATTTGTTGGTCATGTGATGTTGAAGCCCCCTAACATTTGAAGTGGCATTGGATGCATTCAATTTTTGGGCATGTTCATGTTCCCCAAGGCAGCTCACATATCACAAGGCATTTCACAGTTCCCAAGGCACCGGTAAAAACACTTTTGGGTTATTTATGCTCCTCTTGACATGCCACATTGAGGATCTTAGAGTGCTCACCTATTTTTTCATCATAGATCTTTTTACACTTGATTTGAGGGCCAACCCCACTCATTTGGACGTCACTCTAGCTGTTGGGGGTGTTATGACCCATTTTTTTTTGGCTTGGAGGGTCATTTCCATGCTTCATGGAGGTGTTTCAACTTGAGATATGGGCATGGTCATACCTTGGAGACATATTTTGAGGGTTCATGAACATTATTTGAGGAGCCTCCCCCTTTGGAGGGTTTTGTTTAATTATTTTGAGGACATTTTTGCTTTGGAGGTCCATATGTCCACCTTAGAGGAAACTTAAAGGGGTTGACTTGCACATTTGGAGGAGGTAGTTGAGCATCTACACACTTTGGGGGCCTTTGGAGGCTAATATTGCACATTGTACACTCTTTCTTTCCTAACTTATGGAAATGTCCCTCTCTTGTGGGTGCGGGGGGAATCTTTCACATTGATCATTGTACTTGTGGCTTGACCACCTTATTTTGTTGTTATTTTGGAATAATTAGTTGTAGGAGAATTATATTTCACTTTTCTCAGGCCTAGATGTAAAGAATCACATGAGATAATATTATTTTATTATAAAGGAAGTATAACATCACTCTATATAAAGAGATGCACTTCCTCATTTGTACTCATGCTTGGATATTTTGGAGCTCTCACTCTTTGGAGCTTAATTGACATATCTTTTCTTGGAGCATTTATGGTGTAAAGGGTTTTTTCTTTGTGGATGAATATTGTCAATTCTTGAAGATTCTATATCTTGGTTGCTATTTGGTGCTTAAGGATTAATGGTGAAATGTTCATGGTCTTCTACAAGCCTTCATGATCAATTCATTTGAGGGGCAAGTCTACCACTTGGAAGGGAGATGTTCTAGGGTTTCCTTCCTTCTTCCTTTGTTGGTATGGTGATTACTTTCTACCAAGTTTGGATTTTTCTTTGGTTCCCTGGCAAAAGTATTAACTAAATTCATCAAAGCATAGTTGATCTTGTTGGTGAAGGTTTTCCACCATGGTTCCTTCTTATAGACCTTATATTCATTGTTGATCTTGATTGGGTGAGGGATTACTCTTCCTCTTGGTTCTAATCTCAAAGCCCTAATCCTTGAAGGAAATAGGCCAACTCCTTGGAGGGTTTCTTGTTGACATCATTGCCATTTGATTCACCTCGATTCCATTGCCCTGGTTGGATTTGGAAATGATCTCCATCTCCTTCCATCACTTATTCTAAAGCTCTAAAACCCCCATAACTCCATTTCACTAAGGCCACTTTCAACTTTACCTTGTGCCTTATTTCTTGGTCTTAGCAATCCTATTAGGTATACTCCCCCTAAGATGAAGGAAAGCTGGCCTAAAGTGCAGAGGATAGGTTACTGAGGTGACAATGGTGACTGTCATAATAGTTCCCCTTGAGTTGTGCCTTGTGGAGTAGGGATTTTATTATGAAGTACAATTTGAGCGGTAACACAATCTATAGCAACATGTCCATGGTGGTGGCATCTCGAACATTAGAATGACACACTTGAGTAGTCCAACAAATGGGAGTAAATCAATCCCTCAATTTCAATGTCTAGATATTCGACAAGTTCTTTAATGTCAATATCAACTAGCACCTTTGCCACTGAACACCTATTACTATTCTTGGTGGCAGTATTGACCCTAATAGTTTTCCCAGAAGATTCTCCAAGTTTGACAAGAAGTTGTTTGTCCAAAATTCTATTGGTAACCTAGATACTTTAACCCAAATCGACATTATGGATAAGTATGTCATACCCAAAACCAGTCACCCTCTAGTATGACATCAACATCCTTCTTAGAGTGGAGCAAAAAAACATCCCCAAGTGAAGATGTGAAATAAAGCACCATATCTAATGATCGAGCTCTAATGCTTCTACAACCAATCATTTAGGGTCTTTGCAACTATTTGTCTTCCAAAATATTTACCAATTATGATTTTTCCAATAGATGCATGATCTAATCTACCCTTATATCCTCAACAACCACCATTTTTACCCTAGAGGCCTTCTTCTTTATGACCTTTCATCCCTTCCTTCGATTGTCAACACCTATTATTGGAGAAAAATTCACTGGATCATGGTAGGAAGCTGAAATTATGAGTGGATGCATGCAAAAATTGATGCACATTTTTCAATTTAAAATTTTATGGCTGTAGAAGTGCTTGTGGCCTATAGTGGCCTCAAGAGTGAGCACTTACCAATTTCCTCAAGGAAAACTGCAAGTGGGCACTATTGTATTAGATGGTAAACCATACCTTCTATTTTCAAGATTGTATCGAATTGTATGATTTTATTCTTGTGATTCTCGAGAATATTTCCCTTAGGTTTTAAATCTGGAAATGAGTTCACTCCTATGCTTTTATATCCTCATAGATGATAGAAATCTGTTGAGCATGATTGTACAAGGAAATTTGCTTTATATCCTCTTTGCTCTATTTCACCCCCTTCTACTGTTGATTTGAACCTTTGATCCTTGTAAATGAGAAAAATATATTTATTATAGATTGTTGGTAGAGAAATGTGAGCCCCAAGATTAGGTTAGAATATTTTCTTCCTCCACCAATGATAGTGCTTCCTTTGTTCTTTTGTCAGTTTCAATTAGATTAGAGGTTTGTTAATTCTTTGTGAAATTCATGGCCAAATTTGGAGTCGATTTGGATGTGTTTTGCTCATTTTTAGCTATAGTGGCTTTCTTTGCAACCCATCACAAACTTTGATTTAGAAGTTACCCAAATTAGCCCCAACTCTGACATATTCCAAGCCAAACACAACATCCTCAAGTAACAAGAATGAAAATGGTGGAAGAATGAGTTGATTCAATGCTTATTTGGTCATCTTTTGGCTTTCAAAACATGATTGTATTAGCACTTTGTACTGGACAAGAATAAAACTTAGTGGCTCTATTGGTCTTTTATAAAACTCCATTACACTTTTTAATTAGCAAATGACTCACTTACACTTTACATTTAGCACTAAGCTCACTTTTAAATAGAGTTTATAACACAAATATTTTTTTTATGATAATGAAAAATGGGTACAGGTTTGCGTGTTTTGGACTGTATATAAAATAAAACATCTTAGTACCCGAAGGGGAGGGGCCACCACCATCCATGCTTTCCTGGGTCTTCATCTTACCATACAATTTGACCCAACCACTTATAAACATACACAAAACTTTATAATAAAGTTTATAACCTTATGCCTACTTGCAAAGGGATGTGAGACCTCGTCAATGCCTTTGAAACCATTCAATTGGGAGGATATGGATGAGGAGGAGGCCTAATAAGATTTATTTTATTATCAAGCCCTCCCCTCCATTTCAAAAACCCAATTCACATGTGGGTCGTTGATTGGAAATGTCGACGAAATGAGGGCCATTCATGGGGTGCATAAAATGAAGTAACCCAACTCCTTAAAAAATTGTAGGGTTGTGTGGGCCATTGGATTGCCTTTCTTGGGGTTTTGTTATGTTGTTGATTTGGTTTATGTTCATGTCCACGTCTGCCTTTTTCTGTTACACCCTTCCTTGTGAAGTTACCCACAATTGGATGTTGGAACTTGGCAACTATCGAACAAAGGTGTTCCTAGTGCATTGGTTTTCTCACTGCTTAGTTGAATGAGGTCATTAGTTCCACTTCACTCTCCAAGACTATGCTAATAGAGCTCGAAAATGTGCAAAACAATGCACTATGTCAATATATGGAGGAAGAAAGACTAGACTGAAAGTTTCATTTGATCACCATGGTAATTATGGTTGATTTTAGGTCATGAAAATCTAGATATAAGTTAGTGCCATGTAGACTTAGACTTCTCTCAGAGGATTTCTTGAATAATGAAGTGGATTTTGCATAGAAAGCTATCCAAAACCATTAAAATGCATATCTCCTTGATTTATGAGACTCTAAAGTTCTATCAATTGCATATGAAGTTTGAATGACACGTCCTTAGAAGAAACACATTCATACACAATTGGTTTCCAATTATTGGCTGCACATAGTTTTTGATGCTTTTTTGCATACTTGTTAAAGTAGAACATAAAACTTGACATCTTGTGGGATTTTTCAATCGCTGCATTTTTGTACTTCTGGATGTCAAAATTGCATTCTATCGGCTCCATGACGTTCAATGACCTTAAAGAAACATATTTGAGGTAATCCTTCCCTTTAGATATGTCATTTTGTCTATATGTAGAGTTTGGCTTAAAGCGGGTCCCATCATGTTTTCATACTTCTGCAACCCTAAATTGGATTATGTCAGCTCCAACATGATCGATGACCTTAAAAACCATGTTTAAGTCATTTGTTGCATTTGAATTCCTCATTTGGTCGATAAACACAATTTCACCCAAGGTGGGCCCCACGAGCAAAAAACACTTTTCATACTTTAGAGGCTCATAATTTGATTCTCTCAACACCCAAATCATTACTGACCCCAATAAACATGTCTCACCCACTTCCTTCATTCAAATATGTGATTTGGTTGATTTGCAATATTTGGCTTGAGTTGGCCCTCATGGGAAAAAATGGTCATAGGGTAATTATCCTTTTTAAGTGACAACATTGGCTCCTTTTGTGTGATGGCTCCTCCTTGTGAAGTGCCAATAATTGGACTCTAGGGTGAGTAGATTAGTGCCTTAGTCCATTGGATTATGGAGTCAAAAAATTGGGCTATGCAGTCAAAATTGGGCTATGGAGTTACAACTTCTCATCTTCTTAACTTCTTCTTTTAAGACAATGGTTGGAACATGAAACTAAAAGATAGAAATGCTAAAAGTAAAATGTTGAAATTTACTAAAAAGACTAGAAATCCCACCTACCCAACCTAACCAGCAAGTGGGCCCACTTGGTGATATGGTGTCACCAATGTAATCATGCATGCAATTTGATAAGGATATGCAACTTGTGCATGTGTAGGGATATTGGGATGGTGGATGCCATTGGGGTTTGGAATGTAAAAGGACATGGAAAAACATTCCCAATGACTGTACATTGTGCCCAAGAGAGGCTAGCGTTGCTTATGACACAACCAAAATTAGAACATTGGGCCACTTTGAAAACATAATGGAAATGATGGAAAACATAGGAAAATAATGAATGATCTACCTTTTATAACTTTTGCTTTGCCGATCTATTTTGTGGAAAGTTTCCTTCATCTAGGTTGCAATCGAGTCTTCATGAAAAATCACTTCTTTGGACTTAGACATACATGCAGAAAATGATTAGATTTTCCCTTGGATATCAAATCTGCACTTTCCATTGGCTGCCAAGATGTAGAATTAACATGGTTCCTATCACTGTCACCACCATTATCATTGTTGCCATCAAATCCCAAGCATGCATGTTCTAGAAAAAATGGAACCCCAATGGCTATTACTCTTCCTCATAGAACTCTTATCAACAACATCCAGATGACATAATGTCCCGAGAAGACTATCGAGTTGAAGATAATCATTGAAATTTATGAAAACCCTTAATTCATCAAGAGTTAATGGCCTATTGCAATGAAATTGCTGCCTTGTGTATCTAATGAGTGGAAAGGATTTTTGTAGTTATTGATTTTGCATTGTTAAAGGCAAATTGGGTGTTGGTTTTTTTATCTTCTTTAGATGATCAATGAGTTATAAGTCCTTGTAAACATGAATCCATATGATTAGAAATAAACAATACAACCTTGGCCCCTTTCCCATCTTCACCTTTCTTGAGAGATTTGGGGAGAGAAATAAATATCATGTCAAACACCACAATATTACTTTCAAGCTCCAATGCATAATCAAACATAACATCCAAATCTAGAGAATATTTCTCTCTAAGAAATAGTGAAAACTGAGAATCATAGGTAGTGACATAAGTCAACATGAAAATAGCTTTAGAAGGCCTCATATTCTCCATACTTTCAAAATAAGACTTATGAAGCCATGCATTGGATATTGTTACACGTTTAGAATCATCCTTCGTCAAAGAACTAAAATCCATTAAGAGCTAGAAATGGTCCTTTCTCTTTCCCCATCAACTTAAGAAAAGATCGTGCAACAACTGCCAAATGGAGATTGTGCTAGATGAGAAAAATTCGAACCAAACTTGGGCCTCACCTTCCAAAGAATGCACAAACCTCTATATAAGAACATCCCCATGTTCAACAAGGAGATTGTTAGTGAAATCTTGAAACACTGTGATATGTGCATTAATCATTCTTGGGCTATTACAATTGAATTTGGAAGAGGTTTTAGATACCCATCAATCAAGGAGTGAAGGGTTTTGGGAATGACTAAGGGATGGTACCTCGCTACCACCCAAGGATTGACACAACCAAGTTGATTTTTGGACTTGATAAAAACTAATGGAAAATATAAATCATGATTTTTAAAATTAAAGGTCTTTGAGTGTGAAGGAATTGGGCTAGAAAATGGAGGTGCAACACTCTATCCCATGAAAGATCGAAATATCTAAGCTCAAATAGGAATGTAGCTGTAACAAGTGGTATCTAACGGATTTTACAATAAAATGACAAAAGGATTTTTCAGATAAGGATTCAATAAAATATGCAAGACAAGTTCATCGTCCCAACAAAGATAAATGGTGTCACCAAAGAGCTAAATATAGAAGAGATATGTGCTGATCTCGATCTGCATTATGTACCATTTTAAGAATATAACCAATGTGTAGTTGCTAGGTGAAATATTTTTTCCTTAAGAGCCACTGCTTGCTCACCACAAATAGTAGATAATTAGCAATAATGGTATTAGGGCTTCATTTTGTAGTGGAGTCACTAATAACTTTCCAGTAAGCTGAAGATTATTCAATAATGCAAGATGTTGGGTATCATCATTCACTAGATCAAAACCCAATAAGCATATGAACAGTGGAGTCATTAATATTTTTCTTTATATTCCTAAGGAGAACTCTCTTCTTGGCAATGACTTTAGTTCTTATGTTGTCTCCCAAGTTGTTCTCTCTTACACACAAACTAAATGTTAGGGCATGATTTGTAGTAGCACATTCTAGTGCCACTTTAGGCCTTTGAACTTGTCCTTGGGCCAGAGGGGGGATACCCTTGAATGTATTAATGTTAATATTCTTGCCTATTACATGAGAACAACTTTTACATATGAATCTTAAACTGTTTTATTGCAGGGGCATGTTGGTGCATTGTGTTGCCTCGATAATTTATTTAAACTAAAAAAAATAAAAAATTGAGTTATAGTTTGGGGTGACCAAGAAGCCAAATTACAACAAGGGGATTTGATAGGTTCCTTTGATAGGAATGACCTTTTGAACCATAGGCACCATGACCTGATTTTGCATGACAAGCAACTTAGGGAAAGAAACAAAAAAGAGATTAGGAGGAGGCCAAACACTACTTTCCTAACATATATTTATTAGATAGAAAATCCACTAGGCAAAGTAAGCATAGATCCATTGTGTTTATTCAACACCATGTAAGATATAAAATGAAGAGGGAAACATTATAACTTGCTTGAATATATTATTTCACTAGTGATAATAGCCTTGGTTTTGATTACAAAATAAACCCAATAGTTCATTTATATAACAACAAATCCAAAGGTGGGGACTATAAAATCTTAGTTCTAAAATGAGCATTCATTTAAAACAACTAAGGCACCAAAGGGGTCTATAAAATCTCAGTATTGGGTCTAATTGCCTCCCTTTGACATTCTATTACTCAGATAATGCTTACAAAGAGAGAGAAAGAAATAAAATAAGGAGAAGAAGAAGAATAATCACTTACTTCTACATAAAAATTGTGATGTTCTAAGCA
>ML777979.1:0-38487 GCA_009831015.1 Picea engelmannii
GCAAAGGCCATACTGAAGGACGCAAGTCAACAATCAGTCAAGGACATCCACAGAGGTAGATGGCTGATAGGTTCACCTTCGCTTCACCATCCTTGCACAAAAAATTAGGGCGTTGAGATCCATAGGTCTTTTATCGCTAAGGCAACGACCATAGATCAGGCTCCTAGCCGACTGCTCAGCCGAGGACTGGTGATCTAGGGATGAAGGATAAACAACCTCAAGGTCACAATCAACACACAGGGTGATCACGACATGTGGGGAGACGAAGTTCTTGAGAAACCAATCAATCAATCAGCTAGGCCATAAAACTTTTAGTCATGAATCGATACAACCATTTTACCTACCCAAACAAACATGCAGATCCAAATTATAAATACTACAACATTCTACCATACAACAAAGAAAGCATATCGTTGCCTGCTCACCCGCTCTGAGTGGACATCCCGCGTGCTCCGTGCAACTCCCACTCGCTGACCATCGAGACTTCACTGGTACCTCCCAACCAACGCTAGGGGTACTCTTCTTCCCACTTAGCCCTCCGAGCCACAAAGGGGACGCACACACTATCCAGATATTTCGACTAGCTCCCAGCTCACCTTGTAAGGCCGAGCTACCACTCCTCTCCGAGATGGATATCCCCAACTCCCACAAGTAAATCAGTCTAGTAGATATTTCTGCAACGTAACGTTACGCAAATAGAAGATCCTCTTCATCTGTCTCCTTCCTTCATTTTATAGAGTTTAGAACTTCCTTTCTTTCCTAAAATCTCATTTAATTAAGTTTTTAAAAACAAAATCCTAAAAATTCTTCTTCGTACAAGTGTCACCCATCCCCTTCATTCCTCCATTAGTTAATTTCTTTAATTAATTGATTATCTTATTTCCCTCACCCACCTAGAGTTACTCCTAGAATCACTCCTAGGTGTCCCCAAATTCCCTTACAGGTTTTAAAGACTTTCCCTATTATGAAATTGTTAATTCAGTTTAAAATTAGAAAGCTCTTAAATGGTAGATTCTTTACTAAGTTGACTTTCCGCTTTTTCCCTTAAGTTCCCCCTTTTTCCCTTTTATGTTACCTCTTTTCCCTAGTTTCTTAATTTTTTTGATTTTCCATCTTTCCCCTTTTTACTTAGAACTCAAAAAGGCAGGCGTGAAATTAACCCTTTTTCCCTTTTCTTATTTAATTAGTATATTTTAATTTATTAAGATAATAAAACAATTAATTCCCTTTTTGGATTTTAATCCAACTTAAAAAAAAATTGAAACAATTCATTTCTTACTCCCTTCATGTTATAAGATTTAATGAAGATCATAATTATTATTCATGTGGATTTATTTTTATTATCATTATTATTATTTTTTATAGAGAGATAAAATTTTAGCACTAGCATAGTTTAGACTTAAACCTCAAATTTTCGTATTGGGTGACATTTAATTAGGGAATTTGTTTTTAAAAATACTTAACACGTTATTCATCCTAAGGCCATCTAGGTTCATTCTTCTATCATCAACAATGCGACGTTCCCTTCAGGGCACACTAGGTGCTCCAAGGGTGCCACTCGCCTCATCTATTCCCTTGTGTGATGTTCCCTTTAGGAAGCACTACGTGCTCCAAGGGTGCCACTTGCCACTCTCCATTTTTCTTGTGTGGCGTTCCCTTCAGGAAACACCACATGCTCCAAGGGTGACACTCACCTCTTGACTGACTTGGTAGACATCAATAACCCCTGGAGTCAATACTTTGCCAGGTGAACTTGTGGGAGACTAAGGGATTCTAAGGAATAAGGCCCCTACCTTATTGTGCACCCATTAGAATCATCATGAGCGACTATCGTAGTCTTCCCTCACGGCATAGTGGGTCCTCTCAAACTAGGTAATCATTAACTTATAGTTTGAGGCATGATGGGAGTGCTAGTAGGTTGTGGCAGGGCTATTATCCACACCTCTCCCTCAACATCTCTGGTAGTCATGCGTGACCCCTTTACTCCATATGTGAGTCTGGTTGGCAAGCTATCGTCAGCCTGCATCATCAACAAATCATGTCACAACATATCTGTATCATATCATCCAGTAAAATGCACTAATATCACAGTAAAACAATCAAACCCCAATGGCACACTCCCTGACTCAATCCAGAGTCCAAAGGGTTCCATCGATGCCTTTGCATCCTCGAGGTCCAAAACCCTACACACTCAGTAAAATCGAGTCAATAGCACCTGTCTATGTCAATGCAGTAAAAAAACATGTCATCAAAACATAATGCCTCATAATCAAAATCAAAAGTTTTAATAGCATAATAATCTGGATAACTTACGAGCAAGTGTCCTCAAAGAATAAGTTCGCTCAATGCGCCAGAGTGGGATATTACATACACCCCCTCTTGGTCTAAAATTCGTTCCGAAGTTTCACAGTATATATATGCCAAAATAAAGTGTATCACAGTATCATATGTCTATGTATCAAACAAGAATGGAAACTGTTGGCGCATATCATATGCGTCCTCCCAGGTCATCGAGTGTAGACTATAATTGTCCCACTAGACCTTGACCTGATCTACCATTCGACGTCATAGTTGTCGAATGCAATGATCCAAGATGCGAACTGGCTCAGCCGTTAGAATTCCCTCGTCTGATACTTGCAAGGAACTCATGTCAATAACATGTGTAGGATCGCTAATATAATGTCTCAAAACAGATACATGAAAAACATCGTGCATATGCCTCAAAGAATCAGGCAAGGCTAGTCAATAGGCTCGGGCCCCTTTCTCTCCACAATCTTGAAAGGTCCCACGAACCTAGGAAAGAGTTTATCTCCCTTACCAAACTTGATCAAACTCTTATGTGGTTTAACTCGCAAGAATACTTGATCGTCGACCTCGTAACTATGGTCGACATGGTGCGCATCAGCATAACTCTTCTATCGATCCTGGGATTCTTTAATCCTTTGTCTTATTGTTTTCATTTTCTCTTCCATTTCTTGGATCTCTTATGGTCCCACCAGGACCCTATCCTCAAGTTGATTCCAACTCAAAGGTGTTTGACATAGTCTCCCATAAAGAAACTCGAATGGTGCCATCTTAATGGTTCTCTGGTAACTGTTGTTCTAAGAAAATTCTGCCAGTGGCAATAATTCCTCCCAATGCATTTGTTGGTCCATCATGTACATGCACAACATGTCTTCCAAGGTTTTCTTTGTTCGTTAGGTTTTCCCATCAGTCTCTAGGTGATATGCAGTACTAAAGTTAAGTTGGGTTCCCAAGGCCTATTAGAAACTCGTCCAAAATTGTCTAGTAAACATCGATCCTCGATCGGATATAATCCTCTTAGACACGCCATGCAACCTCACAATCTCACTAATGAAAAATATAGCTATATCAAGTTCCTGATACATCGTACATATAATAATAAAGTGAGCATTATTTGTCAGAGTGTCTACTACTACAAATCTCGAGTCATGTCTCCTTGCCGTCAGTGGAAATCCAACAATAAAATCCATCAAAATAACATCCCATTTCGATTCCAGAAGAGAATGTGGTTGTAGTAATCTTGTTGGGTGTCTATGTTCAGCCTTTACCTGCTGAAATTCTAGACATTTGGCCACATAGTTGACTATGTCTACCTTCATTCCCTTCCAGAAGAATAAGGGTTTAAGGTCTGCCCTCATCTTTGTGACTCCCGGATGAGCCATGTATACTGCTCTATGAGCCTTGCTTAGGATCGACATCCTCAACTCGTCATTTGGAGGTACATAGATCCGACTTTTAAACCTCAATAAACCATCGCTATCAAATGAAAATCCCTCAAATCATGGTACCATCATTGTGTTTTGTCTGATAAAACCCTCGACCTCTTTATATCAGTCATCGTCACGCTATAAATTTAGAATATTTTCGCGTAGATTTGTTTGAAGAGGCAACACCAAAACGATGTGTGGTCTCTGACTCAATGCATCCACCACTCTGCTCATTGTTCCTTTTATGTAGGTAATATCAAAGTTGTACTCGCTAAGAAATTCCGACCAACGTTGTTGTCGCGCGTTCAGGTCACTTTGTGTAAAAATGTGTTGTAGTCCACAATGGTCAGTCTTTAGTTCAAATTTTCATCCAACAAGGTAGTGTCTCCAAACCATCAAGGAATATATGATGGCTAACAACTCCAAATCATGCATTGCATAGTTCTCCTCATGCCTTCTCATTTTCCTCAAAACGTAAGTGATCACTCATCTATCTTGCATCAAGACTCCACCTAAGCCTTCCTTGGATGCGTCAGTGCATACCAAGAAGTCCGCGTCCATGTTAGGGACCTTTAGTATCGGTGTTGTTGTCAACAATTCCTTGAGCCTCCGAAATGTTTCTGCACATTTCTCGGTCCAAAAAAAATTATTGTTCTTCTTTTGTAACTCTGTGATCGGATTTTCTATCTTCGAAAAACCCTCGACGAATCGTCGATAATATCCTGCCAAACCCATGAAAATACACACTTCTAAGACATTCATCAGCGCATGCCATTCCATAATAGCCTCGACCTTTGTTGAAACCATGACGATGCCTTCGCCAGAGATGACATGCCCTAAGTAGTGAATCTTCAATTGATAAAAAGAGCATTTGGACAACTTCCCATACAATTTGTGCTCTCGCAAACACTATAGTACCAAGCGCAGGTGCTCCTCATGCTCCTTCGTCATCCGAGAGTAAATCAAAATATCATCATTGAATACTTGGATGAACTTGTCCAAGTACTCACGGAACACCCCATTCATCAAACTCATAATACCCTTGTGGTATTTGTTAGTCCAAATGGTAAAATAGTAAAATCGTAATGTCCAAACCTCGTCTTAAAGGTGGTCTTAGGGATGTCATCCTCCTTGATCCATAACTGGTGATACCCTGATCGCAAATCAATCTTGGAGAACACCGTTGCACCCTTCATTTGATCAAACAGATCATCAATTATTGGCAACAAATATTGATTTTTTATCGTTTCCTTGTTCAATTGACGGTAGTCAATGCAGAGCCTCCATGACCCATCCTTCTTTCGTATGAAAATAACAAGCGCACCCCACGGTGACACGCTTGGACGTATCAGTCCCAATTCCAGCAACTCCTTCAGTTTCATTTTCAACTCGTGTAACTCCGGGGTCGACATACGATAAGGCGCTCTTGCTATTGATTTAGTCCCCAGTTTTAGGTATATGGTAAACTCCAATTCCCTTTCTGGTGACATCCCAGGTAAATCCTCCAGGAATACATCCGCAAACTCTCCCACCACCGAAAGGTGTTCTAAACCTTTTGTTACTCTGTTCTCATTTAACGAAAGGATCGCATAAGGCTTACATCCCTTGCACATGCTCTTCTGAAGCTGCAAGGAAGAAATGAACCTCAGGAAAAATCCATGGTTCGACCCTACAATCACACATCTATGTCCCTCATAATCGACCAAGCTCAACCATTTCGTCTTACAGTTGAGTATCGCCTCATGTGATTCCATCCAGTCCATACCAATTAAGACATCATAAGACCCTAAGATCGTGACATACAGGTTGGCCCTGGTGACAAACTCTCTCAGGTTAAGGATACATCCCGTAACCTTTCCTCCAACCTTTTGTTTGGCTCCTGAAGCCATCTCTATGAAGCTAAACTCATCCTATTTGACTGCATTTACCTTAATCCTTTTTAACGTTGCACCAGAGGTAAAACTCTCGGTAGCACTGGGATCTATCAAAATACTAAGGGTCTGATCAGCGACGATACCTGTCGTCTCGAGCACAGTCGACTGATGCTCTACCTGGCTGTTATTCACCGTTGCATGAATCCGATGGGCCTTGCCCATGTCTCCCATGGTAGTGGGTCCGGCTGATCCAGATGCTCTAGTCCTCTCCACAGGGAAGTCACGCTGGTAGTGTGGCTCCCCACACGTCTAACACCCCTTCTTCAGCCTAGTAGTCCAGGTACCTGAAGTAGAATATGACGGCCCACCGGCCTAGAACCCTGGTTTGTTTTGCTAAATAGGCCTAAACTGTTGTTGCTACGGGTGACGCTGCTGCTGATGTTTTGGTCCCCGATAAGGTGTCTGTTGTTGAGGCATCATTCGTCGAGGTGTAGTGAAAGTGGATCCCCTCTGGAAGCCACGATATCCTGACGTAAGTCTGGATGGTGTCTAATGCTGCTGCTATGCTCCAAATGACACCTGCCCTGCTGATCTCACTGGGGTCCTGGTCTGACCCCCGCTGATAAGCTCCTCCTCTACTATGAGGGCCTTCTGGACGACATCATGCAAGGTTTGAGGCATCAAAATCCTGACCTTTGCACGTATGTTGTCGTTAAGGCCGAACACAAACCTGTTGACCTTAAGTTTCTCAGTGTTAAGGTGTGGAGCATATTGGAGCAGCTCCATAAAATGGTCCTCATACTTGGGCACCGTACGACCACCCTCTCGTAAGGTGTTGAACTCATTGAGATGACTCTCAATGAATTCCTTTGAAAGGTACCTCTCTCGGAACCGCTCCGCTAACAGTTCCCATGACACGTCTTCGACAACCATGTTTAGCTGCAATAGGAGCATCTTCTACCATAGAAGATCACTCCCCTTTAGTTGAAAGACCGCCATGTGGACCTTCATGATGGAGGTATAATTGTGAAGTGCGAAGCACATCGCCATGTTCTTCAACCATGCCTCAGCAGCTGCACCATCCTAGGAACCAAAGAACTCAGGAAATTTGACCTTCTCGAGTTCATGGTGAACACTACCAGTACCAACCAAAGCACGCAGTGGAACCTCAGCGGGTGTAGGCACCCTGGCCTCATCTCTGTTCAAATGGTTGATTAGTGCCTCAGACATGCGCTAAAAAGATCTCATCATTCTGACTACATTACCAACTTCTATCTGCTCATGTCTGAGAACTTTCTCGTCTCCCTGGGGGTTAGACCCCTCAGGTGTGGATGCTATTGGAGGTGTCGTGCCTCCTCCCCTAGCACCCCGTTGTCTGCCTCTACGGTGCCCTCTAACCATAATTACTTGCACGCACACAATTCAACTCGATCAACAACAGTATAATCAATCATATCAATGAAAGTCGTAGCGATCCCAAGTCACGGGTTAAACCCGCTCTGATACCACATGTATCAACCCCATTTGGTATCACTCCTACACTTACAACTGGTAAAAGAACCCTTAATTTTTTTTATTTTTTTTATTTTTTGTGTGTGTAGGAAGGTAATAATGACATTATACTCAACATCACAACACAACGATGAACCAAGGCATGCAACTCACACGACAACAACATAATGACCAATCATAAAGGCACACTAAGAAACTGGAAGCAATGTATGACACTCAACCAATGAAGAATAAGAAAGACTACCAGTCTGTCCTACCATGTAATGGTTAGGACCTCAAGGACACATAGGCAACACTCAAGCCCAGGTACCCATCGATTTTGATCATTTAAGGTCTCAAGGCTGGTGACTATTCTGAGGAACAAGGAGGCATCTACATCCCACCCGACACAAGCAGACAAAGCACATTAAATGTTTACAAACCAAGTAAAACATTAATTGTAGTGAACTACAACACCCTCCACGGGAAGTGCAAGCTAAAAATGACTTCGCCAAAATCCTGATCAATCGTCGAGTCAAGCCAGTCAATCAATGCAGTCTATTTTAATCATTTATCACAAGCCCACTTATCATGTCTAAAAATAAATAAGACATTAAGGTCACAAACGCCAGCCCCAAAGAAAAATGCAGGCTAAGTAAAACACACCATAAGAACAAATAAGATCGTAGGGATCTCCAAATTAAATATTGTATAGGTTAAGAATGAAATGCCAACCACTGATAAACACATGCATAAGGAATACGCAGGTATAAACGTAGAGGTAAAGGATGGATGACAAGCAGAGTTTCATTGCCATTATCAATTGATGAGCACACAGAACAAATTTGCCATTAATTGATAGTTACTCAGAGTTAATTTCTCCATTAAAGGTGATGAAGATGCAGAGTTTAATTGTCCATTATGAAATGATGAACAGACAGAAACGAAATTCTGTAGCAATGATATTTACATAGTGAACTTCGCCATTTAAGTGCAGAAGAAGCAATGCTAGATTGGCCACTATCAGATGATGAGCATACAGAAACAAATTCGCCAGCAATGATATTTACACAATGAACTTTGTCATTTAAGTGAGGAAGATGCAATGCTAGATTGGCCACTATCAAATCATGAGCATACAGAAACAAATTCACCAACAAATGATTTTTACACAGTTAAATTTCCCCAGTTAAGTGATGAAGGCACAACGCTAGATTTTACAGCTATCACATATTGCATTCGCTGAAATAACATATATATATTTTTACATCCATTACCAAATTACAACAGCAGAGGTAATAATTTCCATCAGTTACACAAATACAATCGCAGAAGTAATAAAAACCAAACAATCCATCAAGAACCCAAAACGCAAAATGAAGTTAAATACTTTTTCATCTCAGAATACCAATATAAAAACGCTGACAACAGTAAGAGAATGCCATGGCCATAAGGATAACTTAATGAAGGGATCATAGGTATTCTATCAGTCAAAGCGCAAAGAAATACACAACAAGGAGGCGAGATAATCCATACGCAGAGGCCGTACTGAAGGACACAAGTCAATAATCAAGCAAGGACATTCACAGAGTTAGATGGTTGATAGGTTCGCCTTCGCTTCACCATCCTCGCATAGAAATGTAGGGCTTTAAGATCCATGGGTCTTTTATCTCTAAGGCGACGACTGTACATCAGGCTCTTGGCCGACTGCTCAGGCGAGGACTGGTGAGATAGGGACGAAGGATAAACAACCTCAAGGTCACAATCAACACACAGGGCGGTCACGACATGTGGGGAGATGAAGGTCTTGGGAAACCAATCAATCAATCAACTAGGCCATAAATAATTTAGTCATGAATCGATGCAACTGGTTTACCTACCTAAACAAACATGCAGATCCAAATCATAAATCCTACAACAATCTACCATACAACGAAGAAAGTGTACCGTTGCATACTCGTCCGTTGTGAGTGGACGTCCCACGCGCTCCGTGCAACTCCCACTCGTCGACCATCGAGACTTCACTGGTATCTCCAAGCCAAATATAGGGGTACTCTTCTTCCCCCTTAGCCCCCCGAGCCACAAAGGGGCCACACACACTATCTAGAGATTTCGACTAGCTCCTAGCTCACCTCGCAAGGCCAAGCTACCACTCCTCTCTAATCTGGGTATCCCCAACTCCCACAGGTAAATCAATCAAGTAGATATTTCTGCATTGTAATGTTACGCAAACAGAATATCCCCTTCATCCATCTCCTTCCTTCATTTTATAGAGTTTCGAACTTCCTTTCGTTCCTTAAATCTCATTTAATTAAGTTTTTAAAAATAAAATCCTAAAAATTCTTCTCCGTACAAGTGTCACCCATCCCCTTCATTCCTCCATTAGTTAATTTCTTTAATTAATTAATTATCTTATTTCCCTCACCCACCTAGAGTTACTCCTAGAATCACTCCTAGGTGTCCCCATATTCCCTTACAGGTTTTAAAGGCTTTCCCTATTATGAAATTGCTAATTCAGTTTAAAATTAGAAATATCTTAAGTGGTAGATTCTTTACTAAGTTGACTTTCCACTTTTTCCCTTAAGTTCCCCTTTTTTCCCTCTTTACGTTACCTCTTTTCCCTAGTTTATTAATTTTTTTGATTTTCCCTCTTTCCCCTTTTTACTTAGAACTCAAAAAGGCAGGTGTGAAATTAACCCTTTTTCCCTTTTCTTATTTAATTAGTATATTTTAATTTATTAAGATAATAAAACAATTAATTCCCTTTTTAGATTTTAATCCAACATAAAAAAAAAAATTGAAACAATTCATTTCTTACTCCCTTCATGTTATAAGATTTAACGAAGATCATAATTATTATTCATGTGGATTTATTTTTATTATCATTATTATTATTTTTTATAGAGAGATAAAAATTTTACCACTAGCATAGTTTAGACTTAAACCTTAAATTTTCGTATTGGGTGACATTTAATTAGGGAATTTTCTTTTAAAAATACTTAACACGTTATTCATCCTAAGACCATCTAGGTTCATTCTTCTATCATCAACAACGCGACGAACCCTTCAGGGCGCACTAGTTGCTCCAAGGGTGCCACTCGCCTCATTTGTTCCCTTACACGATGTGCCCTTTAGGACGCACTACATGCTCCAAGGGTGCCACTCACCACTCTCCAATTTTCTTGCGCGAAATGCCCTTCAGGACGCACCACGTGCTCCAAGGGTTCCACTCAGCTCTTGACTGACTTGGTAGACATCAATAACCCTTGGAGTCAATACTCCGCCAGCTGAACTTGTGGGAGACTAAGGGTTTCTAAGGAATAAGGCCCCCGCCTTATTGTGCGCCCCTTAGAATCATCATGAGCGACTGTCGCAGTCTTCCCTCGTGGCATCATGGGTCCTGTCAAACTAGGTAATCGTTAACTTATAGTTCGAGCCACGATGGGAGTGCTAGTAGGTTGTGGCAGTGCTACTGTCCACACCTCTCCCTCAACATCTCTGCTAGTCGTGTGTGACCCTTTTACTCAATATGTGAGTCTGGTCGGCAAGCTATCGTCAGCCTGCATCATCAACAAATCATGTCAAAACATATTTGTATCATATCATCCAGTCAAATGCACTAATATCAAAGTAAAACAATCAAACCCCGATGGCACACTCCCTGACTCGATCCGAAGTTCAAGGGGTTCCATCGATGCCTCTGCATCCTCGAGGTCCAAAAACCTACACACTCAGTAAAACCGAGTCAATAGCACATGTCTATGTCAATGTAGTAAAACAACATGTCATCAACCCATAACGCCTCATAATCAAAATCAAAAGTTTTAATAGCATAATAATCTGGATCGCTTGCGAGCAAGTGTCCTCAAAGAATAAGTTGGCTCAGTGCACCAGAGCGGGATGTTACATACACCCCCTCTTGGTCTAAACTTCATCCCGAAGTTTCATAGTATATATGTCGAAATAAAGTGTATCATAGTATCATATGTCTATCTATCAAACAAGAATGAAAATTGTTGATGCATATCATATGCGTCCTCCCAGGTCATTGAGTGTGGACTATAATTGTCCCACTAGACCTTGACCTGATCTACCGTTCGACGCCATAGCTGTCGAACGTGATGATCCAAGATGCAGACCGACTCAGCCGTTAGCACTCCCTCGTCCGATACCTGCAAGGAACTCGTGTCAATAACATGTGTAGGATCGCTAATATAATGTCTCAAAATGGATACATGAAAAACATCATGCATACACCTCAAAGAATCAGGCAAGGCTAGTCGATAGGCCACGGGCCCCTTTCTCTCCACAAGCTCGAAAGGTCCCATGAACCTAGGAGAGAGTTTATCTCCCTTCCCAAACTTGATCGAACTCTTATGCAGTTTAACCCCCAAGAAGACTTGATCACCGACCTCGTAACTACGGTCGACATGGTGCACATCGACATCACTCTTCTTTCGATCCTGGGCTTCTTTAATACTTTGTCTTATTGTTTTCATTTTCTCTTCCATTTCTTGGATCGCTTATGGTCCCACCAGGACCCTATCCTCAAGCCAATCCCAACTCAAAGGCGTTTGACATGGTCTCCTGTAAAGAAACTCGAAAGGCACCATCTTAATGGTGCTCTGGTAACTGTTGTTGTAAGCAAATTCTACCAGTGGCAAGAATTCCTCCCAACGCTTTTGTTGGTCCATCACGTACATACGCAACATGTCTTCCAAGGTTTGGTTCATTCGTTTGGTCTGCCCATCAATCTCCGGGTGATACACAGTACTAAAGTTAAGTTGGGTTCTCAAGGCCTCTTAGAAACTCATCCAAAATCGTCCAGTAAACGTCGATCCTCGATCATATATAATCCTCTTAGGCACGCCATGCAGCCTCACAATCTCACTGATGAAAACTATGGCTATGTCAGGTGCCTAATACGTCGTACATGCAGGAATAAAGTGAGCACTCTTTGTCAGAGTTTCTACTACTACGAAAATCGAGTCATGTCTCATTTCCATTAGTGGCAATCCAACAATAAAATCCATCAAAATAACCTCCCATTTTGATTATGGACTAGCATGTGGTTGTAGTAATCCCACTGGGTGTCTATGTTTAGTCTTTACCTACTGACATTCTAGACATCTGGCCACATAGTTGACTATGTCTGCCTTCACTCCCTTCCAAAAGAATAAGGGTTTAAGGTCTGCCCTCATCTTCGTGACTCCCGGGTGAGCCATGTATACTGCTCTAGGAGCCTCACTTAGGATCAACATCCTCAACCCGTCATTTGGCGGTACGTAGATCCGACTTTTAAACCTCAATAAACCATTGCTATCAAATGAAAATCCCTCAAATCATGGTACCATCATTGTGTTTTGTCTGATCAAAGCCTCAACCTCTTTGTACCAGTCATCGTCACGCTATAAAGATAGAATATTTTCACGTAGATTTGTCTGAAGATGTAGCATCGAAAAGATGCGTGGTCTCTAACTCAATGCATCCGCCACTCGGTTCATTATTCCTTTTATGTAGGTAATCTCAAATTCATACTCACTAAGAAATTCTGACCAACGTTGTTGTCGCACGTTCAGGTCGCTTTGCATAAAAATGTGTTGTAGTCCACAATGGTCAGTCTTTAGTTCAAATTTTTGTCCAACAAGGTAGTGTCTCCAAACATTCAAGGCATATACGATGGCTAACAACTGCAAATCATGCATCACATAGTTCTCCTCATGCCTTCTTAGTTTCCTTGAAATGTAAGCAACCATTTGTCCGTCTTGCATCAAGACTCTACCTAAGCCTTCCTTGGATGTGTCGGTGCATACCAATAAGTTTGCATCCATGTCAGGGACCTTTGGTGTCGTTCTTGTTGTCAACAATTCCTTGAGCCTAAGAAATGATTCCACGCATTTCTCGGTCCAAACAAACTTCTTGTTCTTCTTCTACAACTCCATGATCAGATTTGCTATCTTCAAAAATCCCTCGATGAACCATCCATAATATCCTGCCAAACCCATTAAATTATGCACTTCCATAACATTTGTCAGCGCAGGCCATTCCATAATAGCCTCGACCTTTGCTGGATCCACGGTGATGCCTTGGACGGAGATGACATGCCCTAAGTAGTGAATCTTCGATTGATAAAAGGAGCATTTGGACAACTTCCCGCACAATTTGTGCTCTCGCAGACACTGTAGTACCAAGCACAAGTTCTTGTCATGCTCCTCCATCATCCGAGAGTAAGTCAAAATATCATCAATGAATACTTGGACGAACTTGTCCAAGTACTCATGGAACACCCCATTCATCAAAATCATAAATACCCCTAGAGAGTTTGTTAGTACAAATAGTAAAACAATAAACTCATAATGTCCAAACATCTTCTTAAAGGTGTTCTAGGGACATCATCCTCCTTGATCTGTAACTGGTGATACCCTGATCACAAATCGATCTTGGAGAACATTGTCGCACCCTTCATTTGATCGAACAGATCATCAATTCTTGGCAATGAATACTGATTTTTTATCGCTGCCTTGTTCAATTGACGGTAGTCAATGCAGATCCTCCATGACCCATCCTTCTTTCATACCAAAAAAACAGGTGCACCCCATGGTGACACGCTTGGATGTATCAGTCCCAAGTCCAGCAACTCCTTCAGTTGCATTTTCAACTCGTGTAACTCCGAGGTCGACATCCGATAAGGCGCTCTTGCTATCGGTTCAGTCCCCGATTTTAGGTCTATGGTAAACTCCAATTCCAGTGGCATCCCAGGTAACTCCTCTAGAAATATGTCCACAAAATCTCTCACTATCGGAAGGTGTTCTAAACCTTTCGCTACTTCCTTTTCATTTAACGCAAGGATCGTATAAAGCTTACATCCCTTGCACATGCTCTTCTAAAGTTGCAAGGAAGAAATGAACCTCAGGGAAATTCCATTTTTTCGCCCTACAATCACACGTCTTTGTCCCTCGTCATCGACCAAGCTAAACTGTTTTGTCTTACCATTGAGTATCGCCTCATGCAATTCCAACCAGTCTATACCAATTTTGATGTCATAAGATCCTAAGATCGTGACGTACAGGTTGGCCCTGGTGAAAAACTCTCCCAGGTTAAGGATACATCCTGTAACCTTTCCTCCAACCTTTTGTTAGGATCCCGAAGCCATCTCTATGAAGATAAACTCATCCTGTTCGACTGCCTTTACCTTAATCCTTTTTAGCGCTACACCAGAGATGAAACTCTTGGTAGCACCGGGATCTTTCAAAATACTAAGGGTTTGGTCAACGATGGTACCTGTCATCTTGAGCACAGTTGACTGATGCTCTAGCTGGCATTTATTTACCTCTACATGAATCTGATGGGCCTTTCCCATATCTCCCATAGTAGTGGGTCTCATTGATCCAGACGTTGTAGTCCTCTCCATAGGGCAGTCACACTGGTAGTGTGTCTCCCCACATATCCAACACCCCTTCTTTGGCCCAGTAGTCCTAGTACCCGAAGTAGAAGATGACGACCCACTGTTGTTTCTGCTGCTGTCATCGCTGATAAGGTGTTCGTTGTTGAAGCATCGGTCGTCGAGGTGTAGTGAAAGTGGATCCCCTCTGGAAGCCACGATATCCTGGCGTAAGTTTGATTGGTGTCTGATGTTGTTGTGCTCCAGATGACACTTGCCCTGCTGGTCTCGTTGGGGTCCTGGTCTGACCCCTGCTGATAAGCTCCTCCTCTACTATGAGGGCCTTCTGGACGACATCATGCAAGGTTTGAGGAATCAAAATCCTGACATTTCCATGTATGTTGTTGTTAATTCCGAACACAAACCCTTTGACCTTAATTTTCTCAGTGTTAAGGTGCAGAGCATACCTGAGCAGCTCCATAAAACAGGCCTCGTATTCAGGCACTATACAACAACCCTATCGTAAGGTGTTGAATTCGTTGAGTTGACGCTCAATGAATTCCTCTGAAAGGTACCTCTCTCAAAACCACTCCTCGAATAGTTCCCATGACACGTCTTCGATGGCCATGTTCAGCTGCGGTAGGAGCATCTTCCACCATAAAAGAGTGCTCCCCTTCAATTGAAAGACCGCCATGCAGACCTTCATATTAGAGGTATAATCGCGAAGTGCGAAGCACATCGCCATGTTCTCCAACCATGCCTTCGGGGCTGAGCCATCCGGGGCACCAAAGAACTCAAGAAATTTGACCTTCTTAAGTTCACAGTGAACACTACCAGTACCAACCGGAGTGCACGGTGGAACCTCAGTGGGTATTGGCGCCATGGCCTCATCTCTGTCCAAACGACTGATCAGTGCCTCAGACATGTGCTAAAAAGATCTCATCATTCTGACTACATCACCAACTGCTATCTGCTCCTATCCGAGAACCTACTCATCTCCCTGGGGGTTAGACCCCTCAGGCGTGGATGCAACTGGAGGAATCGCGCCTCCTCCCCTAGCAACCCGTCATCTGCCTCCACGACGTCCTCTAACCATGATTACCTGCATGCACACAAGACAACTCGATCAACAACAATATAATCAATCATATCAATGAAAGTTATAGTGATCCCAAGTCACGGGTTGAACCCGCTCTGATACCACATGTAACAACCCCATCTGGTACGACTCCTACACTTACAATTGGTAAAAGCACCCTTAATTTTTTTTATTTTTTATTTTTGTGTGTGTTGGAAGGTAATAATGACATTATACTCAACATCACAACATGACGACGAACCAACGCATGCAACTCACACGACAACAACATAAAGACCAATCATAAAAGCACACCAAACAACTGGAAGCAATGTATGACACTAAACCAACGAAGAATAAGAAATACCACCCGCCCGTCCTACCCTGCAATGGTTAGGACCTCCAGGACACATAAGCAACGCTCAAGCCCAGGTTCCCATCGATTTTGACCATTTAAGGTCTCAAGGTTGGCAACTGTTCTGAGGAACAAGGAGGCATCTACATCCCACCCGACACAAGCATACCAAGCACATTAAATGTTTACAAACCAAGTACAACATTAATTGTAGTGAACCACAACACCCTCCATGGGAAGCACAAGCTAAAAACGACTTCGCCAAAATCCTGATCAATCGTCGAGTCAAGCCAGTCAATCAATGCAGTCTATTTTAATCATTTATCACGAGCCCACTTATCATGTCTAAAAAGCAATAAGACATTAAGGTACAATCTAAATTAGCCTGGAAACCCAACCATTAATCAAGTCTAAAATTTGTCAATAAAAACACTCTAATTTTAACATTAATTACAAATCTAAATTAGCAGGGCCAAACTATAATTAGGTCATTAATTATAAATCTAATTAACATTAATGGCATCTAATTTAGCAAGTCTAAATTAATCACTAATTTTGTTGTTACCAATATATGACAATCATTAAAATATAAAGGTATAATGCTATAGTCAACATTATTAACTAATAAATGACCCCCATGTTGTCTAGCAAATTTAATAGATGAAAGTAATAGAAGTTATCTATTACACATTACAACCATTGAGTAATGACAAGCAAATTAAGTGGGATACTAACAAGTTGTTAGTCTATTACAAATCGAGATGTGGGTAAAAAAAAATGCTATAAGTTGTCTAACAATGTTACTGCCTATTATTTATGATGGTGCAGGTGTACAGGCGATCAATGCCTTAAAATTTGCAGTGAAGAAAAATTAACATTTTCTCAATTGAGATTGTTGTACACTACATACTTGTTGTCCTGAATCACTAAATTCAGCTGTCAAACTAAACCGTTTGAGGCACTGTCAAAATTTTTTGTTTGGGGGTTTAAATGATGGTAACACGAATAGAAGGCTATCATGAAAATTAGTGCCGACAACAAGAATAGAATGCTGTCCTGAAAATAATGCTGAAAATATGAATAGAAGGCTGTCATGAAAATAAATGCTAACAATACAATTAGAACGTTGGCACATGCTAGGATCACTGGAATTCTTAAATCCTAAATTTCTGGTGAAATGCCCTAGAATCCACTATCTATCATTCACAAGAGAACATGCTATCAATTATACTAATAAGCAGATTGATATAGAGTTGTTGTAGTTTTAAAATAAAACCATTGGCCATGAACATCCAGCTAGCAATCATGTACTACATTTTAATCGCTGACCATGTTACATAGTCCCCATGCTTAGTGGTTAACCGATCACAAATTCCATCCCCAAAGAAAAACGTAGGCTAAGTAAAACACGCCATAAGGACAGATAAGATCGCAGGGATCTCCAAATTAAATATTGTATAGGTTAAGAATGAAACACCAACCATAGATAAACTCAGGCACAAGGAATAAGTGGGTATAAACGTATAGGTAAAGGATGGATGAGAAGCAGAGTTTCATTGCCATTATCAAGTGATGAGCACATAGAATGAATTCACCATTAATTGATAGTTACTCAGAGTTAATTTTTCCATTAAAGGTGATGAAGACGTAGAGTGTAATTGGCCATTATCAAACAATGAACAGACAGAAACGAAATTCGCCAGCAATGATATTTACACAGTGAACTTTGCCATTTAAGTGCGAAAGACACAATGCTAGATTGGCCACTATCAAATGATGAGCATACAGAAACAAATTCGCCAGCAATGATATTACACAATGAACTTCACCATTTAAGTGAGGAAGACGCAATGCTAGATTGGCCACTATCAAATGATGAGCATATAGAAACAAATTCGCTAGCAAATGATTTTACACAGTTAAATTTTGCCAGTTAAGTGATGAAGGTGCAAGGATAGATTCTATAGCTATCACATATTGCATTCGTTGAAGTAATATATATATATATATATATTACATCCATTACTGAATTACAACAGCAGAGGTAATAATTTCCATCGGTTACACAAATACAATCGCAGAAGTAATAAAAACTAGACAATCCATCAAGAACCCAAAACGTAGATTGAAGTTAAATACTTTTTCATCTCAGAATACCAATATAAAAACACTGACAACAATAAGAGAATGTCGGGGCCATAAGGATAACTTAACGAAGGGATCGCAGGGATTCTATCAGTCAAGGCGCAGAGAAATACACAACAAGGAGGCGATATAATCCATACGTAGAGGTCGTACTGAAGGACGCAAGTCAACAATTAGGCAAGGGCATCCACATAGGTAGACGACTGATAGGTTCGCCTTCGCTTCACCATCCTCACACAGAAAATTAGAGCGTTGAGATCCATAAGTCTTTTAACGCTAAGGCGATGACCGTAGATCAGGCTCCTGGCCGACTGCTTAGGCGCGGACTAGTGAGCTAGGATGAAGGATAAACAACCTCAAGGTCAGAATCAACACACAGGGCGGTCACGACATGTGGGGAGACAAAAGTCTTGGGAAACCAATCAATCAATTAGCTAGGCTATAAAAATTTTAGTCATGAATCGATACAACCAGTTTACCTACATAAACAAACATCCAGATCCAAATCATAAATACTACAACAATCTACCATGCAAGAAAGAAAGTGTATCATTGCCTTCTCGCTCGCTCTGAGTGGACGTCCCGCACACTCTGTGCAACTCTCGCTCGCCAACCATTGAGACTTCACCGGTATCTCCCAGCCAACGCTAGGGGTACTCTTCTTCCCCCTTAGCCCCCCGAGTCACAAAGTGGCCACACACACTATCCAGAGATTTCGACTTGCTCCCAGCTCACCTCGCAAGGCCGAGCTACCACTCCTCTCCGAGTTGAGTATCCCCAAATCCCACAAGTGAATCAGTCAAGTAGATATTTTTGCACCGTAACGTTACGCAAACAGAAGATCCCCTTCATCCATCTCCTTCCTTCATTTTATAGAGTTTTGAACTTCCTTTCTTTCCTAAAATCTCATTTAATTAAGTTTTTAAAAACAAAATCCTAAAAAAATTTCTCCTTACAAGTGTCACCCATCCCCTTCATTCCTCCATTAGTTAATTTATTTAATTAATTAATTATCTTATTTCCCTCACCCACCTAGAGTTACTCCTAGAATCACTCCTAGGTGTCCCCAAATTCCCTTACTGGTTTTAAAGGGTTTCCCTATTATGAAATTGATAATTCAGTTTAAAATTAGAAAGCTCTTAAATGGTAGATTCTTTACTAAGTTGACTTTCCGCTTTTTCCCTTAAGTTCCCCTTTTTCCCTTTTTATGTTACCTCTTTTCCCTACTTTCTTAATTTTTTTGATTTTCCCTCTTTCCCCTTTTTACTTAGAACTCAAAAAGGCAAGTGTGAAATTAACCCTTTTTTCCCTTTTCTTATTTAATTAGTATATTTTAATTTATTAAGGTAATAAAACAATTAATTCCCTTTTTAGATTTCTTACTCCCTTGATGTTATAAGATTTAACGAAGATCATAATTATTATTCATGTGGATTTATTTTTATTATCATTATTATTATTTTTTATAGAGAGATTAAATTTTACCACTAGCATAGTTTAGACTTAAACCTTAAATTTTTGTATTGGGCGACATTTAATTAAAGAATTTGTTTTTAAAAATACTTAACAAGTTATTCGTCCTAAGGCCATCTAGGTTCATTCTTCTATCATCAACAACGTGACGTGCCCTTCAGGACGCACTAGGTGCTCGAAGGGTGCCACTCGCCTCATATGTTCCCTTGCGCGATTTGCCCTTTAGGACGCACTACGTGCTCCAAGGGTGCCACTCGCCACTCTCCATTTTTCTTGCGCGACGTGCCCTTTAGGACGCACCACATGCTCCAAGGGTGCCACTCGCCTCTTGACTCACTTGGTAGACATCAATAACCCCTGGAGTCAATACTCCGCTAGGTGAACTTATGGGAGATTAAGGGATTCTAAGGAACAAGGCCCCCGCCTTATTGCATGCCCCTTAGAATCATCGTGAGAAACTGTCGCAGTCTTCCCTCACGACATCGTGGGTCCTCTCGAACTAGGTAATCGTTAACCTACAGTTCGAGCCATGGTGGGAGTGCTAGTAGGCTATGGAAGGGCTTCTATCCACACCTCTCCCTCAAAATTTTTGGTAGTCACGCGTGACCCCTTTACTCAATATGTGAGTCTGGTCGGCAAGCTATCGTCAACCTACATCATCAACAAATCATGTCAGAACATATATGTATCATATCATCCATTCAAATGCACTAATATCACAGTAAAACAATCACCCCAATGGCACACTCCTTGACTCGATCCGAAGTCCAAGGGATTCCATTGATGCCTCTGCATCCTCGAGGTCCAAAACCATGCACACTCAGTAAAACCGAGTCAATAGCACCTATCTATGTCAATGTAATAAAACAACATGTCATTAACCCATAATGCCTCATAATCAAAATCAAAAGTTTTAATAGCATAATAATCCGGATCACTTGCGAGCAAGTGTCCTCAAAGAATAAGTTCTCTTAGTGCGCTAGAGCGGGATGTTACACTGGTTTAGAGGACTGAACGTTGCTGGCGACACATGGGTCGAGATGCTAAATAAGGGAGGGTCCATTCTGAGAAAGGATATGAGAATCAATCAAATCGCAGGATCTAAACATTAGTGACATTCGTCTCTAGGTTTCTGTTGATAGCCCATATGGTCACTTGAGCATATAAAATTTGTTGAGGAAATTGCTGTGGAGAGGAGACGTAGAGAATATAGAGATCGAGTCATTATGAAGAGGAGCCATGTCGACGCATTTTTTTTTAGCTTGATACTACACCTTGAAATGCAGTTAAGAGGAGTCACATTGCCCAACCACTATTGTTGTTTATGGATGAGATCGTTGCCTAATTGAGCCTCATGAATTACAGATTAGCTGCCAGGAAGTTACTATGGTTATGGTGATCACTTTTGCCTCTGCCAGAGGGAGGACACATGCTATAGTCAAGTCTGAAGAAACTGCCAAAGTTTGAAGGTCGATCTTGATAAGTTGTTGATGGCTTACCGTGGTGAACGAAAAACAAAAGATTTTGATTGTGTGGAAGCCACCATAGAGGATTTGACTGCATTTCCTACTACCTTTATATTGTTATATATGTCTATAATGTTCTTGGATTTGTGTGTATTATTCAATGTTTTTTGGTGTGTAGGTTGTGAATTGTAAACTTATATGATTATGAAGAACCAAATATAGAATAAAGTGATGTAATTCAATCTTGTAGTTCTTGAGTGCTTCGGTGCTATAAGAATGCATTACTAGTTTGAGTATGTCAGCAAGTCTATTAAACGTTGGAAGGTCTTGTTGTACTTCGGTGCTCCAAGATAATCAATTACGGGTTATCATTGTGTTGATGAGTGTGTGTAAATAGGTCATTTTGTAAGATCGATTACTGAATGTTTCAGTATCGACACTCTTCTTCGGGGTAGTTCAAAATCGTCGTTCCTATAGATACTTCAAAGATGTTCGGAAGCGGTTGTATTTGCGCTGTATGAAGTGGTAGCTCGAAGATGATGGGAGATAAAGAGCTTGTCTATAAAGTTCAGAGATGGGTGTAACTGCCTATGAGGACGAGTGAGACAGACATGACAAAATTTGTATTGTAATCTTTTTTTATGTTGTGTAATGTAGGCATTAATGGGGGGTGTTAGAGATAATGCCTCATTATGATGCATCCTAGAATTTAGGGATTAGGTTGGATTAGTTGGAGGTTGTTGAGAAATTCTCTCAATCTCTCCCTCCAAAAGTGGAATAAGTTGTATCTCACTCCAACTATATATATCTTATGTATCTATGTTTATGATGTATAATACAAACTATTATTTTATGTAAGTTATCTGTGCAATCACTGCTCTCTCCATTTCCATTTCCAAGTCTCAAAAGGAAAGATTGATTGAAAATCAATGAATACATGCATTGAAACTATGCCACTGACAAAATTGAACATTTTCCACACGCCTTTGAAGATAGGAAGACCTCATTTTTTTCGTACCGTATGTTATTTTGCAAGGTGTGAATATGAATGTTTTCCATTTAGTATATGAATACCATAGGTAAAAAATGTCAAAACTCTTCCTTTTACTTTGTCCCATATGAATCCGTGGTGGGTATATCGGTATTTTCCATCCGCTAAATGGATATAGCTTGCGGGAAATCTCATGTTTTTGTCGATGCAATTACTGTATTCTTATAATACATTGACTCTATCCATATCCACTTCATTTCATCGCGTGGTTGAAAAGGATCATTGTTTAAATAAAACATTGTCCACTTAAAATGCTCCATAGTTTCTAAACATTGCCAAAGTTTTGGACAACTCTGACTTAACACAGAAGGTCAGATTCATTGAATCTTACTAATACATGGAAACTATACCACTCAAATTTTGTCGACATTAATTCCAATGCTCATGGGGCCGAGTAATATTTTATTTTAGTCCAGTCGACCATTCTTGTCATTTAGAGGCGACTTGTGCTCCTCGGGGGATGAGGCCATCAGATGACGTGAAATAATTACGTACTCTCATGTCGGCACCATTAATCTCACAAGTGAATGGCTGGTCACCCAGAGAATTCCACAATTTCCACACGCCGAACGGACAAGTCACAACCACAGCCAACGTGACAGAATTGAACAATTTCCACAAACCTTTGAAAATAAGAAGATGGTCGGTGAGAAGCGTCAAATCATTCCATTTTGTTTGTCACAATATTTTTCATTCGAGTCAAAAGTCAAAATATTTCTTCTTTGTTTGTCACATTTGTTCGCATGGCGATATATCGGTATGGGTACCATACTAGGGCAAGCAATATCCAGCCTGCTGCAGAGTCATTAAGACTCTGTCAGCGGATGGATATAGCTATGGACATCCTTCCATGCACATGCACATGCTCCATCCCTCTACGGACACAGAAGACTGATTCTTGCACGTGGGTATAGCGATTTACGGCAAACATTTATCGGCAGTAAAATGTAGATGGTATGCGTGTGTACATTTTACTGCCGGTAAATGTTTGCCGTAAATCGCTATACCCACGTGCAAGAATCAGTCTTCTGTGTCCGTAGAGGGATGGAGCATGTGCATGGCAAGGGATGTCCATAGCTATATCCATCCGCTGACAGAGTCTTAATGACTCTGCAGCAGGCTGGATATTGCTTGCCATCGTTGGACCACCATGCCCAATGTATCCCTTCCACCTCACTATGTTCACATGGCAAGGTACATTTTCATAACTACCACTATTACTCCTCTCAATGAAGGGTTTCTAGGGCTATTGCTTCATTGAAGGGGAGTTGGTGGGATGATCCCCAACGAACGAACACAGGTCAACTCCGAGAAGAACGGTCGGCTCGATCGAAAACGATGTTGTAACATCGCGTTGGGGCGAAGTGTTCGTTGGGATCATCCCACCAACTCCCCTTCCCTTCAGTTCCGGAACGGAAGCCTCCAGGTAACCGAGGGCCAGGTATCCCTACAATTATTGTAGTCGTACAATACATTGGCCATATATTCAAGCTAATTCTATTCCTTTCCACTTCATTTCGTTGTGCTGCTCTCATTCTTTCTTCGTTAAAGATATGAAAACACTTCTAAGCATCGACGGAGGAGGGGTCCGTGGGATCATCCCTGCAACTATCCTTCAGTTCCTCGAGAAAAAGCTGCAAGTAATCAATAATTCAATGGAATCGTATAAATTCCACTTCTAAAAGCTTGTGAYCGCRTTTTTWTTTKGAKGATATCTATCGWCTATGCTAAATATGAWTTTGCGGTGATATTCATGACAGGAGTTTGACGGTCCAGATRYTAGAATAGCTGATTATTTCGACATCATTGCCSGGACGAGCACTGGAGGATTAATCACTGCCATGTTGACTGCTCCAAATGACAAGAAACGCCCACTGTTTGCTGCAAAAGAYATTACTCCTTTTTATTTGGAGAACTGTCCTTCCTTTTTTCCACCACCGAAGAAGTTAGTGTGTTGCAATATTTTTATTGTTTTAATGTTACAACCTTAATGTTCAATATGCCAGCAGAAAGCTGAATCAATTTAAATGAATCATTGACAGCATTTCTGGATGTTTACGGAAATTTGGGGCTCTGATTGGCCCCAAATATTCCGGGGATTTCCTTCACAGCACCATAAGAAGAGTATGTGGGGATAGAAGATTAAATGAGACGTTAACCAACATTGTGATTCCTACATATGATATTCATTTACAGCAACCGATAATCTTCTCATCTTCTGAGGTAATCTTTCTCTGATCTCAGTACTCTAATCTTGAAATCAATTCCAATTCCAGTTTAAGAGATATAGTATAACAAATCTCTTTCCAGGCTAGGAGAGATGAGTTGAAAGATGCACTTTTGTCGGATGTCTGCATTGGGACCTCAGCAGCTCCAACATATCTTCCTGCTCATTGCTTCAAAACAGAAGATTCTGGAGACAAAACGCGGAGTTGCAGCTTCAATCTCATAGACGGTGGAGTTGCAGCTAACAATCCAGTAAGCCATGCTTATATATTGTTCCATCCCTACTTCTTAGTTGGTAACCGTTATTGAAATTAAAATTTTGAATGCCACTGCGTAACAGTTTTGTCTGAGACGTTGTGCAGATAATTTGCTTCTGTCTGAAATAATTTTGCAGACATTACTTGCGATGAACCATGCGATGCAAGAACCTATCATTCGCAATCCAAATATACCACTGTCTAAACCAAGTATTGATGATTGGCCTTTGGAGCCTCTGGATTTAAAAGAGAACGAGTCGAGCAAGTTTCTTGTTCTCTCTCTCGGAACAGGACACAACGTAGATCGTTACAAGGCTACTGACACTGCAAAATGGGGTCTGTTCAGATGGGTATGCAAGGGCGACAACCCGCTCAGATGGTTACGCAATGGCGGTAACCCGCCTATAATTGATATCTTTATGCAATCTAGTGCAGATATGGTGGACATTCACGCATCTGCCTTGTTCAAAGGCTCTAACAAGCATAACTATATAAGAATCCAGGTCCTTTTGTTGCACCTTACATATATAGTTCACTCAAATCCCTCTTTACAGATTGGAGAATTTGCTCTTGTTTGAAGTTGAACACCATCCATATTGGATATGTCTAACAGACTGCATAACTGTGATCAGGAACCCGAGTTAAGCGATGATAGAAGTTCAATGGATCTGTCGACGGAGGAGAATCTGAATGGCTTGAAAATGATAGGAAGGAAACTTTTGGACAAGCCTTTTTCAAAAGTGAATATCGAGAGTGGCCACTATGAGGAAGTGCGAGGAAAAAACGTCATGACCAACAGGGATGTATTGACTAGGTAATTATAATTATTATTAAATATGTCGAATTAAATAAATCACTAAAGAAAGCGTTCAACATAGCCGTGATTAAGGTTATTTCGTTTCAGTATTAATATTGTAATGATTTGGCAGGTTTGCTAAGGAACTTTCAGCTGAAAAAAGGTTACGGGAACTTATTTTGAGAAGAATTCAACTTTGAGAGCAAAGTTACTTTGAAGAAATTATTCACTTCATATTGAGTCTGCATCTCTTTATTCTTTTAAGTCTAAACACATTGTTCATCCTCCAAACTCTTCCCTATTTGATGGAGAACCTCATTGTTTCTCTTATATGAGCTTGCCTTTGGTGGAGGATTAATTAGTGGAGGCCCAGCTGAAAGGGACATAGTTTCTCGGTTCCGAACCTGTCGACACGCAAGTTTGTCATTCATACATTTATGCTGATTACATTTTAATATAAAAACTCTTTTCTCGTCCAATTAATGTCTTGCAAATATTTGAATGTTATTCCATGGGCATATTTGTTATGAATATTGATGGGTTATGCTATTAAATGTGCTAACTTTATATATTATCACCATATGCTTGCATATCTTGGTTGTTGAGGACAAGTTGCAGGTATATTTCTTTGAGTCGAGTGCTTAACAGTGGAATTCATCAAATTTTGGACGAGATAGGCTCTTTATCTTGTCTGGTTAGCATATTTGTTTATATAGCATACTTGAGATTATAGTTGATTTCTGCAGTCATTTTCGTCTGTTGTGGTTTACTCCATGCCAGAAAGTGTTTTTTCTCGTAACAGAATTGATGACCATATTGGGAATATAATTTCTTTTTCGGGGTTTGGATTGTTTTTCTTCTTTGATTGCTCTCGTTTATATCGAGTTTCTTATCGTCTGATTGTTTGACAACCTCTGTTCATTTTGAGTCTGAGCTTCTTAAGCTTATCCTTAACCTTAGAGTGTTTCAATACATATACGCGGTTTTTTTCCTGACAATCACATACATACGCGTGATATCATTTTGTAGGAACCGTATATACGCGGTTTTCTCCTAAACAATTGCGTACACCATTCTTGTATGCTTGGTTGTTGAGTTTGATGTTTTTTGGGTAAGTTTTGATGGTTGATGAGTCTTCTTAGGTCTCTATTATGACTGTTAAGTATCTACAAAGTAATAGGAAACCTTTCTTTGGTTGAATTTTTGGATGATTTTTCTTTATCATCATTATTTTCATTGATTGTCCTTGTATCTTGGGCTGGGTGTTTGCTTCTTGATATCCTACTTAGTTTGTATTTCTTTACATACAATAGAATCTTTATATTAGGTTGTTCTTCAATCCTTGCATTTTCATTCTTTTATATTGAAAATACAAAAATAATAAACATTTTGCATTGATTGGCATTTGATCTTTTGAATTCTTGTCGTTGATCTTAGTACATGTATGGAAACATCACATCTTATTTTGAATTGCAGAATTAAATTAAAAATTGCATTTTGAAAAGATTATCATTTATTGGAATTGAAGTTAGGACATTGCATTTTATTCATATTCATTTATTTTATTTGATGAGTCATAACATCATCAGTTTCATGACCACACATTTTTTTAGTAAGAAAGACCACTAAAAGCAACGTTAATAGATTTAAAATTGATTATAAATGATTTTATTTTTAGGGTGCACAAATTAACTTAGGATTTAAAGCCTTGGAATATGACTTTGTGAGTAAACTTCACCAAGGCTATTAAATAAACATATGTGTCGGACTAAGGGAGTGGTGAAATCCATTGTATAATTGGTGAGATCAGGAGGCTCCTCTTACACTGGAGTTAACCATGAGGTCATGTGAAGTTGGTTGAGGGGATATCCCCCCAATACCTTCTTAGTGTCAGATATATTTCTGGGGATCTATTCATATATGAAGATATTGCTTGTACCTTTACCTCTGTGAGAGGCGGTGCTTTCGAGGTTTCAGGATTTCTTACCCTGCCCATACAGTGGACCTGACTTATGACTGTTCGCATGTGCATCGGTTATATCGTGGTTACTTAGTTTCTTGACATAGATACCACATAGGTTACTTCCAGGGCTTATTCTACAGGTACCCTGGATCAGATAAGGGTCAAACAACACAGTCTTTATGGAGGATTATCTCTCCGGGGGTATCTGACCGACTGGTTGTTAAGCCCACGAGGGCCCTTATAACTGATTATGATGCCTCCGATATTTTGCAGGGAGTTTGAGGCCCCTCTTGGGCGAGGCATACCTACTTTAGGGAGGGAGACCCCTTTTAGCCACTTTATCATGTTTGTGTGCATATTGGCCTTTTGTTTATTTTGGTGTGCTCTTTGATTATTAGTTGGCCATAGGATTTGTTTTTATATATCAAGTTTTGATTTGTTGTGGAGCCAGACCAGATTCCTCATAGGTCTCGTCGTTTGTTATGATTACCACCGCATCTTGAGTCTTTTCCTTCTAAAAGGAGCAAAGTTATCAAACGTGGTATACACACCTCCACCTACCAGACTTGTGATCATACAAGGATGAGTACCAAGTTGAGTAAGAAAGATATTGGAGTCCTTCGAGTCCCATACACACTATAGTTAATGATACTCCTTCGAAACCTTTAACCACATTGGTTGTAGTGTCATAGGTTCCCATCATCACTCCTGTCTAACCTATAGTGAATGATCAACCTATAGCCATGAACCCTTAGGGGTCCCTTTGTCACTCACCAGGCTACAATATTCAGTTCATCCCTATGACCTCTAGCCCTTTTTCTTATGGTATGCCAAATTTCACATCGAAATTTTCATCCTCCATCCCAACATCTAATCTGAATACTAGTATTGGACTTGGGGGAATGGTTCCTCCACATACCCCATTTTCATTTGGAAGTATTCATATTCCACAAATGAATCCTACGATTGGAGGCCTTCCTCCTTTTCACCCCGGGTCTAATCCTGGTCTTAATGCTTCTGGATGGATTGGTCAACCTGGTGGAAAAGCTACTGCTTATGGTCCATCCTTCACACCTACCTCCTCTGCACCGATTTATACCAACATGTTGGCATGAAAAATCCACCTCTATCCTCCATATTCACACCCAGAGGAGGTTAGTTTCATACCTTGGGAAACCCCCAACCTGGAGCTACTCCAGCTGGGGGAAATTTTTACAACCCTCATCATAATGTTCCTACTGGAATGGTGCCCAACCAACCCCTCATGAATCAGTTCAGAAGAGGGTTTTACAATATCATATATGGCCATGGTGCATACCAGAACCCTGGATGGGCTACAATTGCCGAATAATTATCTTTCCTGGAATCTTGGGATCAGATGCCACAACCTTGTCTCCCTTTTTCAGCCAAACTCAATCTACCAGACTTGTCTAGATTAATGAATGATCTTGTTCATCATGATCCGACATGTCCCCCTATCCCCACAAAGTTTCCTTCAGATATTCCAAAATTCGAAGGAACGACTCGTGACGATCTTAGTGATCACATCACTACTTTTCATCTTTTCTTCTCATCAAATTCCCTTAACGACGATTCTAATCATTCAATATTTTTTCAACGAACCCTCATGGGATTTGCAGTGAAATGGTACATAGAGATACCAGGGGGGATGTATGGAACTTTAAATCAGATAGGTTTAGTCTTCCTCAACCACTTCCAATTGTGAGTTCGCTATGATGCCAGCATAGAAATTCTTTTAGTCATTTGTCAGGACAAAGCCATCTATATCTCGGATAGCATCCAAGAGTGGCGTAGATGAAAGAGGTTGATCAAGGCCTACATACCTCCAAATTTCCTTCTAGAGTGGTTAATTAAGTCTCTACAACCTTATATTTCGAAGGATGTTTCTACATCTGGAGTTACATTTGATGAAGAAGTGATTTTTAAATCCCAATCATTAGATCTTATATATGCTCAGTTTGGGATGTTATATGGAATTCTTCTAGATGCACCGAGGTCAAAATATGACCCTAGACAAAATCCCAAGCCTCATGCCTATGGCATTGTAGGCTCCGCAAATGTGAAATATGCAGACTTGGTGATGAGCCAGTTGAAAGAGATGTCTCTAAACCAGTTTGTAGGAGGGCCATATTTGTTTGTATCTTCCACTCCCACTCAATCAGTGGATGTACATTATGTGCAATCGTCGAACAGCCTGAATGGTAACCAACAACCAAGAGGGAATAAAAAGAAAGGACATGATAACAATCGTAAGGGTGGGAAGAATATTAATAAACTCGAGGACAACGATAATGATGAGAAGTCGAATAATAATGCTGGTGAGGAAAAAAAAGAAAGGAGAAAAGTGAAGTTTCCCTCCAAGCTTTGTACAGACAATCACCTTACCCACTTGTGCCCCAAACTTGTGGAGGCTGCGAGGATTTTATCTCTACCGCCTGTTGTGTTGACTAATCCTTTTCCACCTAATCAACACATGGCCTCAAGATCCTTGAATGCCGAAAATGCAGCGAGTGGAATTAAAAACCCACCAGTGGAAGACGATGATCATCTATGCATCAATATGGTTAAGTTTGAGGTTAATGTGGCCACTCGGTCTCACGATTTCATTTCTTCACAGACTGTGCCTGGTCTAGAGTCTCCCCCTCCTCTGGAGATATCTTTACATATAAAAAAACTAGAGCCCCCACCTCGTATTTCGAAAGGATTACTTAAGTGTTCTACTCACAACCCTAATGCTAGAGCCACCCATAATTACTCTATTGTTGAGGATTTGGGTCAAACCCCTTGCGCGATGTCGACTTTGGAGGTACTCCGGATGTTTCCTTCACATATGAATGCCTTGTTATGTACATTAGGATCTCTATATCCATGTGGCTCTAAGGTTATCAAGTTTGACGTCACGGATGTGAAGCCTCGTTTCCCTTACAATGTGGCATTCCAAATCCACGTGGGTTAATCAAATTATACCATCAACCGTATTGTTATTGATGAAGGTGTTGCAACATCCGTGATGTCCCTAGTCTGTTGGAAGGCCCTCAACTCTCCAACACTCTCTCAATCTCCAACCATGTTGACTTCTTTTGATAGTCATTATTTCCGCCCTTACTATATTCTTCCTGCATTCCCGATCTAGTTAGGTGGGAAGACGCTGGAGGTGGATGTCGAGGTGGTTGATGCACCCCTCGACTATAACTTGATACTAGGACAGAATTGGACTTATGCTATGACTGTAATTGTATCGTCCATATTCTGCACTCTTTGTTTTCCTCACAATGGGAAGATCGTGACAATTAAGTAGTTTTCCTTTGTGTATGCTAGCCCCAATGCATCGGTTGGACCGTTTATCGTCGTGATCGACAATTCTCATCCAACAACTGAGAATATTGGCGTTAGAATGTATTCATCCCATATAGGTACCTTCGATTCCGTGGCATTGATTCATCATATCTATGCCATGTCTAGTAGGTCTGCTTCATCAATGAGGTTCGTTCCTTTCTACACTTCATATTTTAATGATCCTTGGACCCTATTTTCCTCGACTATGTCTTCTGAAGGTTAGTCACATACTATAATGGTTATGCCTCTATTGGCATTAGAGATAGTGTATCAGGCTATTATTGACTCTTACGTCGATCTAGACCCTGTCACCTCGCAGACGGACGAGGAAGACCCTATTCTCAAGCCCGTATGGGCCACTTCATCATCTTTCTCATGTGACTTCCTCAATGATACTTTACCCTCAGATGAATCAGTCATTGATGCCATGAGTGTTTCTGATAGGCCATGGGATGATATGCACCATCACTCTTATTTTCTCTCAGATCTTGCTAGGACCGAACAAGATGATTTTAGATATACCTTGAGCGAGATAGTTGGTCACATCGTAGTTCCACTTCATACACACGACATTTATGCCAAAGGAAACATGGAGAGTATATTTCCTATTGGACACACCGACCACACTTAGAGGGGGTGGTGAATGAGTGTCGGGCTCTTTTTCCCAAAACTTCCCTCTTACACAAAACTCATTAGTTAGAATTCACCATTTACTCATTAATCATTGTTGTCATTTATAACCAGTTAGATGTGAACATATATCAAAAATATATCATCAACAAATCATCTCCACAAGGAACACAAAGAATACAATATGTATGTACAATTTTCTTTTTATTATGGACTACAATCCTTGGGGTTTTTCAGCAACAAGTGAATAGAGTACAACTCTACAAGAGAACCAGCTCTATATTGAAGACTCGTCTTACATCCTCAACACCAACTAAGATGAAGAAACAATCCTCCACACATATCAATCTGCCACAGGTACGCGACATGTCAGTAGTGCAACCTACATGTGTACGCGCCCTGGCTCACTACAACCCGTGTATGTACATGACCAGTCTATAATGAAACACGCGTATACTTTTGATCAACTAGGGTTTTTCTTTTCTTCACATGCTCATATCCTCTGCAACCTGCAATCACATTTTCTTTTGTCTTTCAATGTCCAAACTGACGACCATCCAGTCACAACACATCCAAGCTCTCCAATATCTTATTCATGCTTCTCAATCATACAATATGAATGCTACTCAATCATGTATAAGAAACCAGTATACTATATCAATCATATCAACATTGAATCATAAGATTTCTTCTCACTCCATCAACCAACACAAAGCACATCAAAATAGCATACTAAGAATTCCCTAGGCATTCACCACACAACAACCAATAGTATCCATTAAGATAACAATGTAACAATACTAGAGTCTCAGTGACATATATGAACCCATATAATTCAGATCTGGAACCTGCGTCAGTCTTCAGGAGCCTGTCATCAGCTCAAGCACGAATCTTCATGACTTCATCAACTGTACGCACCCTATCTTCATGCAGCCCGCGTATGTACGCATCCTAGCCCACTGTAGCCCATGTATACCTCAGAAAATTTTTCCTTCAATATCTCAGACATACCGAAACTTTGATGCATTCATGAGATCCTCCACACACTCTCTCTCAGAATAGATCTTCAATCATGCTCAAGATATCCACACAAGATGCTCACCAAAGATACACAAGAGATTCTCCAAAAATGTACATTTCACAAGAGACCCTTACCTCTTATTTATACTCTTCATCTTCGAGGTTACTTAACCCACTTCTAGGTTACTTAACCTATTTTCCCCATTTTAGGGTTAACCACTTTCCATAATTAGAAAGTTCTCCATTACTTTATCATTTAAATATTCCTCCTTGATTTTGTCACCTCACTTTGTCATTTAAATAATCTTCTTTGATTTTTTCATTTCACTTTATTATTTAAATAATCCTTCTCGACTTTGTCACTTTAATTTATCATTTAAATGATGATTTCTTCTTTTCAAACACTTTGACTTCTTTGACCTTTTGGGACTTCAAGCCAACATATGAGGGTCCTCTAACTTCGTAAGGCCATAACTCTCAAACCATCAGGAGTTATGTGACATTCCACATACCACCAGAAATGGCATGAAAAGCACTATCCATCTAGGATAGTTTCACTAACAAATTCACTGATCTTCAATTCATTATTCTCCAATCAAGCATGGGTTCTCCAAACCATTCTTCTAGGATAAATCAACCGTAAAGTGTCTTCCTGTGAGAGCTTTCACCATAAGGGGACCACTTTGGAGTTCATCCATTTGTGCACCTTATCAACCATGATAATACAATAATGATTCATCTATCCAACAATGCATCATATCAATGACAACTCATTGATCCATCTTTATCTATGCATGATTCCATTTTCATCATATACTTGACATCTATCTATTCTCATCAAGGACAATACATTATCAATCATCAATGAATCAGTTCTTTAGCATCAATCAACCACTTGACATCAATCAATCAAACCATTGGCATCAATGACAACATGATCCAACAATCTCCCCCTTTGGAATTGATGGCAATACCAACATTGATGTCAACACCAATCATTGATGTCAACATGTAGATAAGGCATGCTCTACATCAATTGTCATCAAACATATCAATGTGACTATCTCTCCCCATTAATAATCATCAATCACATCAATGTGATTATCTCTCCCCCTTTGACATCAATGAAAAAGGGTCATTCTCCCCTTGGGGCTGCTCCCCCTGCTTGAACTCTCCTAGGGGTTTCTCCCCCTTTCTGAATGCCTTTGATCTTCCTCTGAATAATGTCTTCCCTTTTGAACAAGGGATATCACTCTGATGTAATGTTGAAGATACATTGCTCATAGTCCCCCTATGACCATTGCTCCCCCTAGAACTATGCCTATGTGATCTTTATTCAAGTATAGGGATCTTTTCTCCTCCTATAACCATGGGAAGAATAATGACTCCCCTTATGGGTATGTCTCCCCTTATATTCTCTGCAAGATGCTACGATATGACGATCCTTGGAACTGTTCATTCATAAAACTCATGCCATACCAACCATCATGAAACAAATGATATGTCAACAATAAAATAGAGAATCATGAGTAGAATATCACCAAAGTACATCATGTACCAATTGTGTGCCCATCATGCACAACACCTATGTACATCAACCATGTACATCAATACCATTCAATGTGCCATAAGATTTCATCAATGGAATGTATGCCAACATGTGCATCTACGAATATGTCAAACAAGTGTCATATCACTCATGATATGTCTCCATCATGAACCAAGTGTCATAACCATGTATCTCAAACAAATACCAATTGTTGTGCTAATCAAGTCATACCAATGGTGTACTATCATCAAGCATATGCCATCTATGAGTGTACCAAACATGTACATCGACATGTATCACCACTTGTACCAAACAAGTACATCAACCATGCACCAAGACCACAATATGATGAATCTCCATACATGCATTCCAAATACTCCATAAAACATGTGCCAATCAAACAAACTCCTAGTCAATTGTAGTTTTAACCAAACTCCTAGTCAATTGTAGTTATAAAAACAAACGAAAAAATGTTAGCGGTGGTGCATCAATCGAATATGCGCGGCTTGATAGACAAACTCCTAGTCAATTGTAGTTTTAACAAATTTGATATAGGACGTTGGGTTTTTGCAAGAGTCCGAAGGATTTCGTTACATAGTTGGTGTGCTCAGGGACGTAATTGTTTGTAACAAGTTAGCTTCTTGAAATCCGGTTATGAGTTCGATTCTATGAAATAAAAAGATAAGTTTTCCTCAAAATGATCATTCCTACCTTAATATGATTTTGTTATTCTAATTTCATGTTATTTATTATTTTTGTAATCATACTAATTAATCTAGAAATGCATATTTTCATGCCGATTATAAAATATGATTTTTAAAATTACTGTCATTAATTTTTAAGATTTTTTTAATTATTATTTTTTATTTTTTGAAAAGGGCTAAAATATATGATAATTCAATTTAATTGTCTATTAATATTAAATATATTTATCATGAATTTTTATTTGTAAATGTTTATTAGTTCGTTGTTATCTAACAAAAAAAAATGCTATCTAAAATAAATTCTCAGTGATTCATGAAATTGCATGACATTGTAGACTTTAGATTTTAGCTTATCAAAATCACTCTTTTCCTTTGTTTCTTAGGTGGTTAATTTGTTTTTGTATGTCTATTATAGCAATGTTTGTCTCACCCTATGCAATTTTCTTAGAAAAACTTTTTCATTTCCTTATGGAGACTCGAAGTTGCTTTTTGCAGTTCCCAGAGCTAAAAATAATATTTTTCCACATATACATGCCCTAACTATTATACAACTTGCGTATAGGCAGGTTGTACCATTACAGTCCATGTACATCGGGTTTTGTGTGCAAAATTAAAAAATGGTGTCAGGTTTTCATGTCACGTCATGAGATCCATGATCCTTGACCTTCCATATGTTGGAAAAGTTCTGACTCAACCCTTCAGTTCTATTTGAAGGCTATAAATGAGTCATATCCAAGCTATGGAAAAGAGGAGAAGAATTCAAATTTGAGAGCAAAGTTACTCTGGAGAAGTTACTCGCTTCATATTGAGTCTGCATCCCTTTATCCTCTTACGTCTAAACACATTGTTCATCCCTCAAACTCTTCCCTATTTCATGGAGAACCTCATTGTCTCTCTTATATGAGCTTGCCTTTGGTGGAGGATTGAAGTGGTGGAGGCCCAACTGGAAGAGACTTAGTTTCTCGGTTCCGAACATGCCGACATAAAAAAATTTCATTTATACATTTCTGCTCATTACATTTTAATAGAAATACTATTTTCTCGTCCAAATAATGTCTTGCAAATATTTGAATTTTTATTCCATGGACATATTTGTTATGAATATTGATTGATTATGCTATTAAATGTGATAACTTTATATATTATCCCCATATATGCTTGCATATCTTGGTTGTTGAGGACAAGTTGCAGGTATATTTATTTGATTCGAGTGTTCAACAGTGGACTTCATCGAATGTATGGACAAGTTAGGCTCTTTATCTTGTCTAGTTAGCATATTTGTTTATATAGCATACTTGATATTAGAGTTGATTTCTGTAGTCATTTCCATTTTTTTTGGTTTACTCCATTCGATAGAGTGATTTTCCTCGTAACAAAATTGGCGACCATATTGGGGATAGAATATCCTTTTTGGGGTTTGGAATGTTTTTCTCCTTTGATTTCTCTCGTTTATATTGAGTTTATTTTTGTATGATTGCTTGACAGCCTCTGTTCGTTTTGAGTATGAGTTTCTTATCTTTATCCTTAACCTAACAGTGTTTCAATACATATACGCGAATTTTTTCTTGACAGTCACGTACATATGTTTGTTATCATTCCGTGGGAAGCATATATACACAGTTTTCTCCAGAACAGTCACATACATCATTCTTGTATGCTTGGTTGTTGAGTTTGATGTTTGTTGAGTAAGTTTTGGTGGTTTTTGAGTCTTCTTAGGTATCTGTTATGACTGTTAAGTACTTGCAGAGTGATAGGAAACCTTTCTTTGGTTGAATTTTCGGGTGGTTTTTCTTTCTCATCATCCTTTTCATTGATTTTCCTTACATATTGGGCTGGGTGTTTGCTTCTTGATATCCTACTTAGTTTGTCTCTGTTTACATACAATAGAATCTTTATATCAAGTTGTTGTTTAGTCCTTCCATTTTCATTCTTTTATATTGAAAATACAAAAATAATAAACATTTTTCATTGATTGGCATTTGATCTTTTGGGTTCTTATCGTTGATCTTAGTACATGTATGGAAATATTACATCTTATTTTGAATTGCAGAAGTAAATTGAAAATTGCATTTTGAAAATCTTATCATTTGTTGGAATTGAAGTTAGGACTTTGCATTTTATTCATATTCATTTATTTTACTTGATGAGTCATAACATCATCAGTTTCATGACCACACAATTTTTAGTAATAAAGACCATTAAAAGCAACACTGATAAATTTAAAATTGATTAGAAACGATTTTAGTTTTAGGGTGCAGAAACTAACTTAAAATTTAGAGCCTTGGAATAGGATTTTGTGAGTAAACTTCTCCAAGGCTATTAAATCAACATATGTTTCTAACTAAGGGAGTGGTAAAATCCATTGTATAATTGGTGATGTCAGGAGGCTCCACTTACACTGGATTTAAGCATGAGGTTGTGTGAAGTTGGTTGAGGGGATATACCCCCAATACCTTCTTAGTGTCAGATATATTTCTGGGGATCTATTCATACATGGGGATATTTGTAGTACATTTACCTCTAAGAGAGGCAATGATTTCGAGGTTTCAAGATGTGTTACCTTTCCCATAGGGTGGAACTGACTTACAATTGTTTGACTGTGCATCGGTTATATCATGGTTTCTTAGTTGCTTGACATAGATACCACATAGTTGCAGGGGTTATTCTATAGGTACCCTGGGTCAGATAAGGGTCAGACAACACACATCCTTTATGGAGGATTACCTCTCCGGGGGGATCTTACTGACCCATTGTGAATCCCATGAGGGCCCTTATAACTGATTATGATACCTATGATATTTTGCAGGGAGTCTCAGACCTCTCTTGGGCGAGTCATACCTACTTTAGGGAGGAAGGCCCCATTTAGCCACTTTATCTTGTTTGTGTGCATATTAGCCTTTTGTTGATTTTGGTGTGCTCTTTGATTATTAGTTGGCCTTAGGATTTTTTTTCATATCTCAGGTTTTGAGTCATTGTGGAGATAGACTAGCTTCCCCACAGGTCTCGCTGTTTCTTACGATTACCACCGCATCTTGAGTCTTTTCCTTCTAAAAGGCATAAAGTTATCAAACATGGTTCACACACCTCCACCTACCAGAATTGTGATCATACAAGGATGAGTACTGAGTCGAGTCAGAAATATACTAGGATTACTTTGACTCCCATACCCACTATAGTTAAGGATACTCCTTCGACACCTTTAACCACAATGGTTGTAGTGCCAGATGTTCCCATCATCACTCTTGTCCGACCTATAGTGAATGATAAACCTATAGCCAAAAACCCTTTTGGGTCTCTTTGTCACTCGTGGACCACAATATTCAGTCCATCCCTATGACCTCTAGCCATTTTTCTTATGGTATGATGAATTTCACGTCGCAATTTTTATCCTCCATCCCAACATCCACTACTACATATGGGTGGATTATTCCACGTAATTTTTTGTCAATATTGCCATGAAATTTCGTCGATATTTCCACGAATAGGTTTTTTTTAATTGGGTGGGATTTTCGTCGCTATTTCCATGAAATCTCGTCTCTATTTCCATGAAAAGTTTTCCTATCTCAAAAATCATCTGCTAACGGATAGTTGACTAGTTGATCTATATATACCTGAATTTAAGAGACTTTGCAACACAATTTCTATAGTTGCGACACTATTCATGGCTTTTGTTTGAGATGTTTATTTTTTCCATCACCCACCGGTTGAACAAATCCAATTCTCGATCTACATAGCTCGGATTTTGAACTTGCAAGGTTAGTATGTTTTTTTATTGATGTACTCATTTAACTTGTAATTTTTTGTTCAAATGTTGAAATTTCATGTAGCTTGTTTTTTCCTTGATAATATATTATATGTGTAGTACCATATTTCATGTCATTGGTTTTTGGATCTAGTTAGTATATTCTATGGAAATTCATGTGAAATGTCAAGAAAAATA